>VWYP01020666.1:0-35718 GCA_013400435.1 Pycnonotus jocosus | reverse complement strand
TTTTTGTGTGTGTGTAGATAGATACTTTTGCTGTCAGAAGAAATTACAGAATAATGTGGCAATACTTCTGATAATGTTATGTGAATTCAGCTTGCTGCAGGTAACACATATCCTTTCTAATTCACTGTGGCTTCCAGCATTTCTCTGACAGAAAGTCTCTACCCTTAAAATGTGAGAGGTTTTTCTGCATCAAGAAATGGTATAAAAGTAGTTCCTATGGGGAAGTGCATAAATTAGTCTAGATCCATGCTGCTAAATTACTTCGTCCAAGAAAAAAATCCACAGTCTTCAGGCTGAAAGGTACAGAGTACCTGGAATTCATCTTGAAGTAGATCGACTATATTGGTAATACATAATATTTACAGCTGGGACTCCCAAGCCCTAATACACCTATTACAAAACAGTTCAAGTGGACTTAGTTTGTGTCTATGAGAGTTTTTGAACTCAGATATGATTTGTCTGAAAGCCTCAGTAACAGCAATTTTGTCTCCTGATACATGACACATGACTTTGGGACGAGCTGAGGACAATTTTAAAGATTTTTGTAAGGCAGAGAAGCCAAAGTCGAGGGTAGTTGCACTAATGTGTCCTTCTGAAAGTGATGCTTGCAGTCTTGTTGGACCAACTAGCTCGGATCAAACACAACAAAAGTGCTAACTCTTGTTTACACAACACTGTGCTTGTCCCAGTCCTGGCCACCCACTGTATCACACTGCAGAAATATTACATTGTTTGGCAGAGATAGTGCTCTGCTTTATGAATTAACTATAGAACCACAGAATATCCTGGAAAACACAAGGATCATCACATCCAACTCCTGTCTCTTCACAGTATGAATCCAAAAGTCATACCATATGTCTGAGAATATTTTCCAAACACTTCTTGAACTCAGTCAGGTTTGGTGCTGCAACCACTCCTGTAAGAAGCCTTTTCCAGTGCACAAAAACCCTCTGGACAAAGAATCTTTTACTGATATCCAACCTAGACCTCTCCTGACTTAGTTCCATGCTGTTGCCTCAAGTCCTGTCACTGGGCACAACAGAAGAGAGATCAGTGCCTGCCCCTCCTCTTCCCCTCATGAGAAAGCTGTAGACAGCTTTGAGGTCTCCCCTCAGTCTACTTTTCTCTAGGCTGAACAGACCAAGAGGTCAGACCTAAGAAATTTTGCAGCTTTCTGCACATGCACTTGAAATGCAATTAAACATTGAACCTTTGCTAAATTTTCTCCAAAGCTCCAGTCACAAAATCCCAGGAAATCTATCACAACAGAGGGGGCATTTTTCTGTAAAAACATAATAGGTCTTTGAAGAGCAGGGAACAGAACCTCTAACTTATTTTAGTATTTTGAAATCCTTAATCAAAGAGGAAAAACTGTATGGGAGGAAGATTAAATTGGAGGAAGTAGAGATCAGTATCCATAATACCAAACAAATTATTAAGGCTTCCTTAAATATAGCAACTTTATAAAGAAAACTACTACAAATAGAGATTAACTAGAACATCTTAATTAGATCATCATTATTACTTGACTAAGGATTTAATTAGAACAACTACAGCTACAAAAAGCAATCAACAAATCAATTAAGATTAGAAGCAAATGGGAACCTCTAAAAAAATGAAAAAAAATTGTCATGAAATCCATGAAAGGGAGAGTTAAAACAAACCCTGTCATTTAATTCAGACAACAGCGAACTCAGAATTTTGTGCAGGATGTTGAGAACCAGGCTTGTACTCCCACATGGATTTTTAGTCCCATTGTTTCACATCACTTGTGGATGTGTCCTTAAATATACTTAGAAAGGAATTTATTTGCAAATATTAAGTTTAAATATTTTATCTTAGGTACAAATTAGAAAATTTAGAACTGCTGAGAAATCACTGGTCTAATCTCTGTAGTACTGACCAATTTTTTTTTACCTAGAAGAAAAATACTTACCTTTAAGTTAACTGCACACTTTGGGCTCCTCTTTTACTTTTGAAAAATTTTTAAATTCCACAAGTAATATTTAGAGGCGAATTATTTTTTCACTAAACAGCTTCTCCAGATTGGTTCTTAGTTAAGATCTGGTTGTTTTATGGTTGCATAGTTGGTTACCTAAAATTAAATGCTCTGAGTCAATTATCCAAAGCATATTACAGTGTTCTTTAGTTCATTGAGTATGATACAGTTCAGCTTTCCTAAAAAAAAGTCCTTAATTTTACAGTGCATTTACTTATCTGTCCTACTAGAACCTGAGTCAGTTGACTTGCAAAGGTGTTTCATCAAATCTTCAGTGTAGCCAGGTTGAGGGTGTTGGTTTTATTTTTTTTTTCCTTTTTATTATGTATTTTCATTTCTTTTACTAGATGAGCAAATTGTGAACATTTAACAGGTACAGATTTTGTCATTATGTTTTTAATGCTAGTAGCGTATGTAAGAGCAGTTCTAGAAGTGGATTAAATGTTAATAAAATTATTTGAAGTACTACCCTAAATAATTGCTGCACATTATTGTTCTCACCATTCTGTATTTTCAAGCTGTGAAAAGGCTCATTGCTGTACCTAATTTCACAGAAGAACAACCTGGTTTCAGATTTGTTTGTGACTCCAAAATTTTAGCAAAGAAATATAGTAATTTGAAAATGAACAAAATAATCATCTTGATCTTTGGAGATTATAAAACACAGGATACTTCCCCACTACTCTCTTGGAATGGCTCCAGGGTCTCTGATCTGAAGCTATTGGCCTGGTTCTGACCTTATGGAGGTGAGACACAGACATGAATCAAGATTCTTTCTTTTTTCTTTCCCCTTAAGTCTTTAATTGAACACAACAAAACCTGGAGATTATGAACCTGACAAGATATATTGACTCCAACTCATCTCCCTATCTGGAGAGATGAGTCATATCCTGCAGTTTCTTAAAATTGTGTGTGTTCACTTCCTTTTAAAAATACATTCAAATGTGTAGATATCTCCCAAAAACATTTGTCAGACCTTGAAATTTAGAATATCATTATACACTTCAATACAGACTCTTCTTCTGGGTTTAGATGTTTAAACATGACACCAATAGAAATTAGTGTAGATCTGAAACAGAAGAACTGGAAACCATTTTCTAATTTTTTTTAATGGTCTTCACAAATAAGTCAATACAAAGATACATAAGTCTCTATTGAAATTACTTATTTTTGTGATTATATTTTTATTTTGTTTTTTTCATGACAGTGAGATATTTGAGTAGCATCATTAATTGGCACAGATCACTACCTAATACCTCTGAGGGGTTTTTTGTTTGTTTTTTTTAAGACTATGTAAGGGAAACAAGGTATTCTTTTTCATTCTTCTTATTTTGAGAATTTACTGCAATAACATAACCCCCAAATTACTTACTCCATTAGTTTCCTATAAAAGTATATTGCTGATCACCCCAGCCTACAATAACATGCTAGCCAACAGAATTGATATATAGTTATTAATTTTTTGTATTGTTATTTTCTATGCCTGTTAGTAGAATTGTAGCAATGCCTGCTGGCTGAAAAATTAGCAAAATGAACCTTTTCACATCTGTTTCTCAGTAGGCTAATGAGAAAATGGGTTGGACATCCTCACTTTTTTTTTTTTTTTTCCCTTGCTGAGCAGTCCCAGCAGTGGGAGAACTAGAAAATACAAATTTCTATAGCCATTTAATTCCACTTTCTTTAACTTTGTTACAGAGGTATGCCAAGGTAGAGCTGATATTACATCCAATTACACAAAATATCTCATTCATTTGAATTGAAGTTCTTGCTTCTAGCAGAATTTATGAAAACAAATTGAAAATTGGCAATACAATAACCAACTCTAACAAAAGCAGTACACATCTCCTTTGCCTTCCCTTTATATAAAATATAAAATCAAAATTAATACAAGACTGTTATTCCCATTCTCTGCTTCATGAGTCAGAAAAAATGACTGACCTTTCTTACACTGGTAATTCCAACTTTCATTGTCACAGAGTTTTATGCAGCGTCCACAATCTTCTTTTTATGCTACCATTAATGGTGAAGGAAGCACTTTGCAAACACCTACAATTATCTTAGTCCTTTAAAATCCACGATAATTTAAAAATTTTATAGTAAATTAACCTCCTTACAATTAAGTGTATACTCTATATATAAATGTATATATATATACACATTATATCAATGTATATATATACACATTATATCAACACTTCCTCCATGCTTTTCATGAACTGACTTGCCATTTTTTATCTTCTCACATTGCAATTCATTGAGTGTAGACCATCAAATATATACACTTATATATTACAAATATTTACACTTGAGCTATGCTAAATAATACAGGATTTAATTATTTTAAAATTAAAATTACAGAGTCATTTTTTTCTGTATTGGAGAATTAGAAATAAAAAATAATTTAAGTTAAAGATATTTTAAGAAGATATAGCTATATAACATCATATCCTGATTCAGTGATAATTTTTTTTTAAAAATGGGTTGTATCCCAGAAGGCATCCCCGTAAGAATGGATACAACAAAAGTAGCAAGAAAGAATTAGAGTTCCCTTATGCCATTCTGGACAGGCTTATCATTTTATACTCCATTTTACTTCTTATTCCTAAGGAAAATGTGAGACAATCTACAGATTACTAATGGCCTTAAAATTTATGGACTTAAAAACTTAAAAGGTGATTTATGATCCAGAATAATATACATTTTGGAAAACACTTGGTTTCTTAAGGTAGATGCTTGTGTGGTCTAACACAAGGGAAATGCATTACATGTGGTTCATGAGTGTGAAACAAATAGATACTAATGTCTTTTCAACAGTAATCCCTAAATAACCTAGGAGACCACACAAAGGTTTACTAGGAAAAATGAGTAAATATTTACAGTATCTCTAGAATCAACATTTAAAATAGGTTTGTAGAAGCAAAGCAGAAAATTATTTAATTTCAAATTTTTAACAATTTTCCCCCTTAAAAATATTCTAAAATGAGTAACTTTTAGGTTGTTTTCAACTTCCAGTATTGCCACTGGAAAAATTCTACAGCATGGCAAACCCTTCAAAGCCCCTACATTTTCCTTTTGTTGCTATCAATCTTATGAGAAAAAAGGAAAAAAACCCCAACAGTTCAGACTATGGACTATTCAGACTCTCCAATTATGTTTCAGGGGGAAAAAAAAGAATACTTCAACTACTGGTTTTGTGTGAAACCTTCTTCCTGAAAAAATGTAAGTACACACAAAAATAATTACTAGAATGTGCATGACCATACCCTATATAATTATGTCATGCTGATTAATATAGCTTCATATAGTTTCATATATCAAACATATAGTTTCAAAGTTTTGATACGAGTTAGGAGAGTTAGAGAAAAAAAATGTAAACATAGAAAATAAGATGGAGGGAAGGATTTAAATGGCAAAACTCAATTTTGTTGTTGTAGTGATGAGCAAGACAACAATCATGTACAATACACTGGATGTGTATTTGTGCAGTAACAAATATTTCATCACATTCTAACAATATGGAATGAATATTATTCAACCTCTCATAACTGAAAATAACTCTGTGCTTTTGCTGGGGTTCCTGAATACAAGAAAGACCTCAGTTACCACAAGTTTAAGCGCTTCAATATAGCACCAGTTTCTTCTAGGAACTATTTTCTTGCTTGTCTCCCACCTTTCTTGTGACTGAATTCTGTCATAACTTCAACAGCTGCTGCCAGATCTTAAAATTAATCTTAGAACAAGGAAGATAAAAAGGGTTGTAATCTTTTCTTACATATCCCGGGAAAAAAAAATCTTGCCTGTCCTTTGGGACTGACTGTTCTGAGACAGTGAAATGGAAGCTTTCAAAGCTGATTTTTATTAATTCCATCGTGAGTTAGCTCTCTAGCCCTCTAATTTTATGGCAATTAAGTAGTATTCTAAATATACAATTCTCCTATGTTATGCAATCCTTCTCTTTTTTAAATCTTTTGGTATAATAATTTCTTTCTTACTTCTCTCATATAATTTTTCTAGAAGTCATTATCATCTCCCCTAATTCCTTAAATTGTTCTGCTTCTAACTTTGATTTCATCCACTTCTAAGCTGAAACTAAACTGGCATACTTAAAAGTTGGTCTTGTGTCTTATTTAGTTCATTTCCAATTCCATTTTTAACAAAGTGGAAAAAACAGATCACTCTCTTCAGTAAGACAGCTGTGAGAGCAGACCTATATTGAGTTTATGCAGCAAGATTTTGGTAGTGGAGGGGCCACATGAGTGACTTCTGTGAGAAGATGCCAGAAGTTTCCCCTATGTCTGACAGATCCAATGCCATCTGGCCCCAGGATGGACCCACTGCTAAAGGAGGGTGAGCCCATCAGTGGTGGTGGTAGCGCCCTTGGATTAACCTGTATAAGAAGGGGAAAAATTTGCTGTGCAACAGCACATGAACCTGGAAGGAGGAGTGAGAATATGTGAAACACATCTGCAGCAATGCCACAGGCACCAAGGAGGTCCTTCAGGCAGGAGAGCAGAGATTTCCCTGCAGCCTGGGATGCAGACCATGATGAGGCAGCTGTGCTCCTCCAGACCATGGAAGTCCATGGTGGAACACAAATTCACCTGCAGCCTTGGAGGACCTCACTCAGAAGCAGGCTCCCGAGTATGACTTGTGTTTATTCATGCTCCAGATTATTTGAAAAAGCCTAGACTCATTCATAAAACTGGAGATTATATTGGACACTCCTTTTGTCAGAATGATGATAGTGATGCTGAAATTACTGATGTCTCACTGTAGTCCTTTTTAAAGATAGGTTGCACACACATTGGTCAGCAGTTCTGCAGTTTTATGTTTGATGGTTGCCAGATATCTCAGGGAGATGGTGTGCAGCTCTGATGATTTACTGTCACCTAACTTCTCTGTTTGATCAAATGCTTTCTATATATTTCAAACTGGCCTAGCTTCTGTGAACTATCATATAGAAAGGGTATGACAGCTATGGGAATACACCTAACAAAAGATCCTACAGAGCTTTTCTTCCTTGGACTTTTAATCTCCAATTTCTGTTTCTATGATATGACAATTGGAAGAACTATTACTTGTAAGCTATTATGAAACACTTCAATTAAAATTGAAATTCCCTTTGAACTAGGAAAATCAAACATAGCTCAGCTCTCTTTCTTCAGTTTTTGTTTTGTTTTGTTCTGTTTTTAATTTGGAAAAATACTACAGGCATTCTTCCAACATACTCAAGAGCTTCAGCTTTTGAAAACCATACTCTATTGCTACTGCTTTTCTCATTAACTATCCACATTCATCTCCTTTTGAATGACATGTTATAAAGATGCTTACACTAATCTTAAGAAAAATGCCCAACAAAAAGGTTTGCAAAGCTGAAGACAAGACTGCATAAAAGTTATTATAATTGAAGAAACAAATACTTTTATGGCTATTATAGTTTCTTTACCTCTGTTAATTTAGCTGGATTTTTTTTTTAATTGTAGTTTTGTGGTAGTAATTGAAAAAAAAAAAAGGGCTGGTTTTCTGTGAGAACTTTGATTCATAGTTATGTTTTATCAATAGAGTCCTTTCAAATCTTGGGGAGATTAATTTTCTGGTAACCTGCTCTCTTGATGAGCGCTTGGCCCAAGTTTTTATTTTGTTAATGGTTTTCCTGGGTAACTGATGTTTCTTATTATACTGTCCTATGTACTGTATTGTTTTCCTCCCTCTCCCCAATGACCCTCAACTACCCAAGTCAGCTTCCTTTGTGCTCCTAGCAGCTGCACCCCAACGGTGAAGGGATTTCGGAAATAACTCCAAAGGTCTATAGAAAACTAATTCCACTCCCCTTTTCCATAGAGAGTTGTATTTCATTCTCCTAGTTTGGGTTTCTGGGCACTCTCCTTGTACCCCGCATTGGTCCAAGTTTGTATCCCCGAGTTTCCCCCGCCCCAACTTAAAAAGTAAGGTCGGGCCGGAAAAGCTCTCACTCCGACCATCCAGGTGGAACAAACATTTCTTCACCTCACAAGAATGAGTCTTTTTCATTTCTTCACTACTTTGCTGAACTGCGATTCACAGATTCGGATTACTGAGGTGGAGTCAGAGCAGAGCTAGCTTGGAGCAGCTCTGAATTACCACAAAATCTGCTGTGTTTAAGAGGGCTCCAAATTTGATTTTTTTTTTTTTTCTTTTTCCTAGCTAACATTTTTGCTATGGGATTACAGGAAGTTAAGCTGTTTTCTTAAGCAAGTGCTTCCATTATGATAAAAAGCACAACACTACATTGGTTTCTGCCTGTCTTGTCAAGGAGGTGAATAAGCTGAATAACACTGGCCAAGCAATTCCTCTCTGTGTCTCACTTTTCTCATGTCTAGAAGACAGAAAAGTCATTGTCTTTCTATACAAAGAACACAGATTCTAATGGGACAGTACTGTGAGTACTCCACAGAATATGATCAAAACTATTACCACAAAGACAAGCAAAAATAACACTTTCTTGTAAGAAAAAAAGTTACACCAGATATACCAGGACAGTTTATATGTTTGCATTTTATTTCTCTATAAGTGACTGAAAGGAATGTGGTATTGTCTCCTTTTGTTAGAAAGAAAGGAACTGAATTTGGTAGGAATTTTATTATAAGGAAAGCCAAGTGTGCAATTGGATAGAAAGTATCAAATCATAGCCTGATGAGCAGTGCACTTCTATTTGTGGAAGAAACTGGGAATCCCTCTTGGTTTGATTGTTGTATTGTTTCCAATACTCAGATGAGACTTTATGCAAGTGTAGCTCAGACATGTAGGCCAATCTCTCTTGCTCTGGTCACACATCTGGAAGGTCTCACAAATTGTTGGAAGACAGACATGAAATAAAATAAATAAAAAAAAAAAAAAAAAAAAAAAGAGAGAGAGAGAGAACTGAATTTTATCCAGGAACACGTGGATTGAATGCATATTCTATTTAGGGCATGGTTTGCCTCATTTTGACAGAACAACTCATCTCCTGCTGTCAATTCCTCTGTTTCATAGAGAAGAGACAGGCAGACTCTGGCACCAGCCTGCAGTGCAGGGTACTGAGCAGGATGCCTTGTGTGAACTCCTGTAACACACCAGGATGCAACTCTGTATTGGTATTCTTGCCAGAGCAGCACAGACAGTTCAGTGAGTTTGAGTATTGCTAATTTGCTGTCAATTTGGTTGTTTCAAACATTGGAAGGACTGTCAAAGCATCGCCATTTAGTAGAATGGTAGTGTTTGAAAATGGCTTATTTTAAGCACAGCTTGAAAGCTGTGATGCCAGGTGAAGCACCTTGTCTGCTGTGGCTCTGAATTTGGCAGCTGTTATACTGGGTAAGGAAAAAAGAGCAAACAATGGCCCAGTACACACATTGAACTGCCTGCATGTTAATGCTTGGGTTCATTTCGCCTTATTTTAAACACTTATTATGGGAATTCTTCTGGATTTCTGGATGTCAATCTGCTTACTATTTTCCAGCCTTTTAAAAGCTATTAATGAGTAATCTCCTTATTACATCTTTCTTTACACAAATATGACATTGATACATGTTTATTGGGAAAGCTCTTGTATTGCATGTATGTCTCATGCAGATAGCAGGGAGTCAATCCAAATAAATATAGATACTGTCTGATTTTCAATGTTTGAAATAACTGCTCCCTGATTTGTTGATCTCTTTGGAGAAATAAACAACTTGACACAAAGACGAAGATGAACTTTTCTTTTTTTAAGATAAGTCTGCGAGCAAATTAAAACTAGTGACATAAATTTTGGTCAATTTAAGCATGTAGTTCCTAACATGAAATTAGTTTCCTATTTCCCTCTCAAAAATTATGGACATTTTTACTACTTTCAGTTCTTAGTTCCACCTTTTTTTGAAAAGAAAGAGAGATTGTACACTTAAAACTGTACTTTACTTCTTGGGACATAAATACCTTTCCTAGTAACCTCTTCTATGGGAAAAAAGATAAAGAGCCATTTATAAAAAATCAGTTCTCTGATCTCATGTTTCTAAATGTGGTATTCCATTATTTTTATCTTCATTTTTCTATAACTCTGTCCACAAAGGCCTCACTGGCTTAATAATATTAGGACTTTAAACAAAAAGAAGAAAATGTTTAGTTTTTCATCTATATGATTTTCTACATTTTTTGTTATTCATTAAATAATTAATTTTTGATGTATATATTCAAAAAATGAATGTGTTTGGACAAGAATGAATATATTTTATGGGGGTTTTCTGTAAATTAAAGGACAGTTTCTTTTGATTTCCACAAAAATTCCTGTGATATTTAGTATAATGGTATAGTATTATCCAAGAATATTTAAAGTAGTGACCACCAAGGTAGCAAGATAAAAAAGTGAATATGTGAGAAACTAAGTTGTCAGTGCTGATATCACTGAAGTATCTACCTTTTAAAAGATAATATTTATTGGTCAACTAACAGTAGAATCTAACTTTAATGTTGTATTGAAGCATGTACCTTTTCCTCTAACAATTGATATAATGGATCCTGATTTCTCTTTTCATTGCTGCTTCAGTTGTGATCAAAGCCAATTTACAGTGAGTAAATCAAAGCTTAACTAGCAGCTTTTGCTGGGCACTGCAAATAGAGCTACATTTCTTATCAAACAGCAATCTTCTGTTGAAATATTCTGGGTAAAATCTTCTCCAGAGTCCACTTTTTTAAGAAGAAATTTCAAAAAAATAGCTAAAATTTACTCAAAAATACAGGTAAAAACATAATGCTGTGGAACTCTAATAAATCATGTAAGATAGTGTATTTCACACCACTACTCACTTTTCTTTAGGAATTCCCAAGGTAGAACTAGAACTAGAACTAGAACTAGGTAGATAGACAGATAGATAGATAGATAGATTAGATAGATAGATAGATAGAAGAATAACCATCTTGATATTACATGTTGTGAATCTCTAGTTAACAATACTGACATGCACCTGTTTTATACTCAGGGCCAGACTCACTTGCAATTTTCATCCTATGATATAAAAATAAGTGTGTACTTCTTTTCTGAAACCTTGCAAAAACCATCTTTCAAATGACAGTAAGTATCTTATTGTGAGGGATTCTTTTGCAGTTTCCTGCTAAATCTCTTGTATGTAGCAAATTCACTAGATAGAAACTACCTGCAAGGATTTGACAATATAGTCCAAGAATTCATATGTAAAATGTATTATTGTTAAATTAATGAAGCTTAACCATATTTTGCTTTGCTAAGACTTTTTGAATGAATTAGTTTTGTCTTCTCATGCTAAAGTCTACTAAGTAAAGGAAGGTTGAAAGTGGAGTATATTGCTTGGTGCCTGGAGTCTTATCCTCTTGAGAAAGGATAAAGCATGAGGGTGGGCTGAAAATATTGTAAGTGTGCAATTAAAGGGATAGAAGTCAAATCATGTTCAGTTAACTTCTTACAGTTTTATTCTTTCACATAACATTTTCATAGAATGGTGTTGTAGTAATGTGATTTTCTGGGCATTATGAAAAAACAGAATTTGTTAGTGCATTTCTGAATGTGACAAGGAATTTTTTTTTTTTTAATAATCTGAATTCTAAATTGCAAAACTCCCTCTGAAGAGACAACTTTCTTTGTATTGCACAATTAAAGTAGATTCAATGGTACAATGATTTCAGGAGTATTTTCTGTATGTCATCTAATGGTTCATTTTCAGTAACAGAGATGTGCAGTGTAGATATTAAGTAAATACTTTGTCAGCTAAAATTAAACCACAAGCAAAACCTATTTAGAGGTGTTCACAGGAATTTATCTAAAATTTTTAGATTGTGAGAGTGTCAACAGTACTTCTGAAAATCCAAAAAAAGATTATAATCTGAGCAATGCAGAACGTCACTTTCCAAAAACATATTCTGTGCAGCTGAAGAAAAGGAAGTAAATGTAAGGTGGTGACCTACTGATGTCTACCTGGGCAGAATTTTTCTTTTTTTTTCAGTGCATTGCCCCATGCATTCTATTGTGTTTAATATATGCCTGATAAAAGAATCAGAATTCAATCAAAAGAAGTTGCTTTTAACAAAGGTTCATTAAAGGAGTATTCGTATTTTCTGTTCCTTTACACACAAACAACTATTTTCAGATGGAGATACTAAATTTAGTTTTTGCCTTTTTTTCACTGATTTGACTTGGTACAGGTATCTGCTCTGTCACTTTGGTCTCAGGCATTTCCAAAAAAAAAAAAAAATCAAAAGATATTCAATCTCAAGACTATATGATTTGACACATCAACAAAGAATAATCGTTATTTTACCGTTAACAGAAGATAAGGAGTGGAGCAAATGGCTAGTGTAGTCTTTCAGGTCTTCCTCTGAAAGAGTGGAATCTTACTATCAGTGCTTAATATTGCCCTATGCAGTGAGGATGGGGAAATGTTCAGTTAGAGATTGCTCATGGCTTTCTTACATAAAATAGCAATGCAGAAAGGCAGGGGATGCAAGAATGCTGCTTCCCTGAGGCTGTAGAAGAACTTTCGCATTAGCTCTTCTCTTGTTCTGCAGATTTTTCACATCATTCTTGATGTTTGTTGAGTATCCAGAAGAGTTAATTAATTTGAATATGTGAATAATCTGACTTTTTCAATACTATTACTAAAGCCTTGTGATACATATCCATATACATGCCCATACATAGGAATTTTAGATTTGATTCTTGCAGAATATCTGCCTTGGAAAAGGCACTTCCACCTGCAGAAATGTGTTCTTTGTCTATTAAATATGCCTTTTATTTCTAATCTAAGTCTCTGACCATCCAGTATCTTCCATGTTTCCTTTTTTTACCAATATATACTACATTTTGCTTAAAATGGGCACATTGTGCTTTAAATTTCAGTTCTAAATGATCTACCTAGGCATTAAATTTACATTTAAGCACTTTGTAGTGCTGGATAATTGATGCCTTAACTTTCCACTGCCTTTTTACAAGTGGTTTCATGCAGTTCATTTGAAGGTAAAGCACTATCCATGAGAGGTAATTGGGAGGTGTTGGCTGAGAGCTGAGCCTAATGTAACTCACAAAATGTATTGCTCTAAAATCCTGAATACATTTCCAAGGAGCTCTGCCAAGGTAACCAATGCATGGTCTTATTATGGGTGCTCAGGAGTACAGGTCTCATGTTGTGTTAAAATTTCCATAGGTAAAAAGAACATAGATACATAATTCAGGAAATCCTAACTATTTCTCAATTAAAAAAAAATGCTGAGTTGTAATTTGCTCATACTGTGGCCACAGGAAGCAAACAGGAAAATATTAATCCTTTTAAACAATTAGTGACAGAAAATATCATGACATCCGTTGTATAATGGTACTGAGAGCCTGTTTAGAATGCATACATAATGCATTTTAGATTATATTGATAATCTCTAACTATAATCCATTAAATATAATATAGGAATTACTATTGCACTGTCATTATAATAAAAAATGTTTTAAGTTTCCTTGGGAGATTACAGTCTTTTTCTAATAACAACAGAAGTGTTACAGAGTGTTTCTTTCTGTTACTTTCTGCAGACAATAAGTACATCTCCTGACAATAATCAAAAGGATAAAATTGTGTCTCTGGAAGTGATACAATTTCTCAAACTCAGACATCCTGTTTCTTCTCAGGTGCTTTAGGCTGTCTGAGACTTCCATGTCAGGTTAGTAACAATGATTCAAGGCCCATTACTTTCTGGAGCGGCAGATAAAGGCCAGACTGGATATCCTAAAACATCTAAAATAATAAAACTTTATCTGCTAGTGGACCTTAATCCAGGTGAGACATCCATAGGTTTCCCTAAGCAGTGACCATCAGGCTAACACGCACTGTGTGCTGCTGACTCCATCTGTCCAAAGACTCAGTTTAACCTGAAATGTTTGGGATTTACCATTTTTATAAATATTTTTAGTTTAGAGACTCTGGTGACCTACTGCGAGAATATCAATAGGAATAAGTGGAGCTTAGTTTATTGGTGTAGTAATCCTGGATATATCCCATTGTCCATCTGGAAACACGTGTAGGGGTGAGATTGCTTACTTTTGATTTACCAGTTTATAATCATATACTATATTTTTAGATTTTGCTGCTGTCCCTCATGATAATTCAACTCAGAGAAGAACTGCATCACATAATGATAAAATGACTGTTTATGTTATATGCTTTTGCACCACTATCAGAACAGCTGTATTTAAAAAGTCAAATCTCTTTCAGTACTTAGGGCAGTGGAAACCAATTTGTATATTCAATGTTTTAACAGCCATTTTTTAATAGCACATTCTGTAATTTAAGTGTATTTACAGTTTTATCTTGAAATGTTCAGGCCCTCAGTCTTGTCTTTTTCCTCCTGAAACTACTATTAGCATTAAAATCACTTCACAAAAACTGAGAAGAGGCAAGGAAATTGGTTAATAGCAAAGATGATTAAGATTAAGTCAAGTCCTGGATCCTGCTCATCAATATTTTCCTTTGGATTTTCTGTTAGTAAGCACAAATGTGCAATAAGAATACAAAATCAACTTTCCTCATCTCTTCCCCATGGTTTTGGCTGAGACAACAGCAAGAGAGGTCTAGAAAACCAAGCAGATGCTTATTTCTGCAGCATCTGTCATGGATGTTTGCTAAGTCTGGCAAAAGAGGACGGCAGGTGGCTAGAGACAGTACAAATCCAGAAAAGACCCTCATTATGAATAGGTGGGCCTAGGATTGTGTGGCAATTTTTTTTTTTACTAAGCCCTCATGCTATTTTATTTACATTAATAATTAAAGTAATTTGATAAAAGGAAGAAAGAGAAAGAAATAGACTGATTTGTGAAACATTGCATTCAGACAAAGGAGTTCCACAGTTTTGGAAGAAAGAAGGCAACTATGTAGGCTTTCTAATCAGGTTTTTTTAAGTTCTGTTATTATAAAATATTTCAGTAACTTCCCATAATTTTTACTAGCTAACTTAAATAAATGAAAATTGCCCAATTTTGATTATGTGTTTTTTGCTTCTTTTGGATGCTGTGTGCAAGTAATTAAGCTCTATCTGTATCTTTCCCTGAATTTTTCCCTGTCTATCTTATTCTACTGTATTCTCATGAAATTTCCCTGCTTTTACTCTGCTGCTGACAGATACAGAAAGATGTGTATTTTAGAATCATATTTTTCACAGTGTGTTAATGTAGATAACACTTTTCCTTTTTTTCACTGTGCCATCACAGCACATTCTTTTAATGAAAAGTCATCTTCCTTAAACATTTCAGTCACAATCCAAGCCCTTAAAAGCTGAGGGCAGCCTTCTGTGAGACCTTTGCCAAGATCAAAGTATAAAAGGGTCAGAGGAAAATCTCTGTAATGCTCACCTGGGGAAAATGAAACCTTTCTTATGACAGAAAAACAGAGTTATTGCTAGTAAGTCTATGAATGCAGTGAATCCATTGAATTTATAGTGGCAGTTACAGAACCATTGAGCTAATGCTGAAATGTGGTATTTTATACTGGTTTTGTTATGTTCCTTGAATAAAGAAATCTGGAATCAAAAAATGGCTTGGTTGGAAAAGGCATAGATTCACAAAATCAGAGAATCAATAAATAGTTAGGGTAAGAAAGGAGCTCTGGAGACCACCCCATCCAACCTCCATTACCCAAGGAAGTGTCAACTAGAGTAGGTGACACAGGAAGATGTCCAGATGGGCTCTGAATGTATCCAGAGAGGGAGACTCCACAACAGCCTGTTCCAGTGCTCTGGCATTGTCACTGTGAAGTTCTTCCTCATTGTTAAGTGGAACTTATGTTTTGGTTTCTGGTCATTACTTCTCCTTCTGTCCCTGGGCAATGCTGAAAAGAGTCTGGCACCACTCAGCTTTAAGATATTTATATGTATTGATGAGGTCCCCTCAAAGCCTTCTCTTCTCCACTCCAAATGGGCCCAGTTGCCTCAGTATCTCCTCATAAGAGAGCTGCTCCAAACCCCTCATCATCTTTGTAACTCTCTGCCAGACTCTGTCCAGTAGCTCCTTGTCTTTCTTGTACTTATGAGCTGAGAACTGAACACAGCACTCCAGATGTGACCTCACTAAGGCTGAGTAGAGAGGGAGGATCATCTCTCTCAATCTGCTACCACACTTCCTGATGACTTTTAAAGATCATTTATTTATATCATTGACCAATATAATCAAAATATGATCTCTTTCAGTTTAAACCATTGCCCCTTTAAACCATTTTCCACATCTACAGGCCTCGATAAAAAAGTCTTCCTTCACCTCTCTTATGAGCCTCTTTAAATACTGAAAAGCCATAATAAAGGTCTTTCAAGTGCCTTCTCCAGGCTGAAGAATCTCAAATTCTCTCAGCCTGTCCTCACAGGAGAGCTGTTCCACTCCTTTTACCATTTTCATGGCCCTCCTCTGCACCCATCTAACATGACAAGTCCATGCCATTCTTGTGCTGGGGCCCACACTTGGATGCAGAATTTCAGGTGAGGTCTCACCAGAGTGAAACTGAGAGGGAGAATCTTGTCCCTTAATTTGCCTTTTGATGCATCCCAGGATACAGTTGGGTTTCTGATCTGAAATCTCACATTGCTAGCTATTGTCCACTTTTTCATTCACCAGTGTCCCCAGGTCCTTCTCTCAAGGACTGCTCTGAATCCATTTGTGACCTACATATCTCCAATACAATGGGAAAAATGTTGAGGGAGACAGTGTCTAGGGCCTTATAGAAGTCCAAGTATAAATAGAACTTCCATAGTCCTTCCTTTGTCTCTCCATTGTAGAAGGACTATACATAATCAGGCCTGATTGGTGATAGATAGATATAATAAATAGGCAAAAATATAGATAAACAGGCCCTTGGTGAAGTCGCATTACCATCTGTAATTGGCTCTTCCATATGTTTTGAAACATCTTACAGAAGGATCTATTCCATGATCTTTCTGGCCACAAATATGAGGCTTACTGGTTGTTAGTAACCAGCGTCCTCCTTTATGTCCTTTTAAAATGATCATGATGTTTCTCTTTTCTCAGTCACTGAAGTCTTTGCCTTACTGAAACAACTTTTCACATATGATGGAATATGGCTGGACAACTGCATTAGCCAATTACCTCAGGTCCCTGAGATGCATCTTCTCATGTCCCTTGAGTTTGTCTATGTTCAGGCTCCTCATGTGGTCTCAAATTTGATTTTCACTTATATTGCAGGACTTTATTCACAAAATCCTTGTCCCTTAATCCTTGAGGATTAGGGATTTGAGAGAGGTATGAAGAGAGATTACTACTGTAAAGTGAGACAAAAAAATTGTTGAGTACCTCAACATTTTCCATATTGTTTGTCACCTGTTCTCCTTATTTAAGCAAAAGAGGTACAGATTCTTTATTCTTTCTTCTCTGGACATGTATCTGGCCATATCCCTCACCAATTTCAACCTCAACTGCTTCTTTATTTTTCCTTATCCCATCCATACACATTCAAGCAGTGTCCATATATTCTTCCCATGATACAAGTCCCTGTGCATTTTCCTATACTTTGGTCCTTATTCAGCCATGCTGGGTCTCCTGCCTTCCTTGTGTGCTTTGAGATATCTTGAACTCTAATAATAATCTCCTCACTGAGCTGTCAGCTCTGTTCAGTTACTTTCTCCTGATGAGCAGTTTCGTAGTGAGTCACATCTAAGAACTTCTTAAACCAAAAGCTTGCTTTCCTAAAATTCAAGGTTCTGACTCTACCCTTCATCTGACCCATATTCCTCAAGACTCTGAATTCCAATGTAACCTGAGCAGCCCAGGTGGACACCAATCTTGTCCTCTCTAATTAGTTCATTCCTGCTGGTGAACATCAGGTCTAGTAATGCTTTGTCTCTTGGTCTGTCTATAGCCTGGGTTAAGAAATTATCCTCATCACACTCCAAGAACCTCCTGGACCTTTTACAACTTACTGTGCAGCTTTTCCAGCAGATGCCATGGTAGTTGAATAAAGATCGAGAAAGTCAAGAGGTTAGATAGAAATAGCTATTGTATAAACTTCTGGAAGCTTTGTCATTCATCAGATGACAGCAATAAAACTAAAGATGGAATTTTTTTCCCCTTGACATTATTGATCAAAGCTTACTTTGATAAATCTTACTTACTCCACAAGTGGTTTTGTTAACAGATACTGTCACAACTAGCAAGGATGAGACAGACTGATATTTAAATTGAAAAATTAAAAAGAAATGGAAACAAAAAGAAGTTAGTTAATCATAAGTACAATGAAATAAGGAGGGTATCAACTGACCACTGACATCATGAAGATCTCTTCAAACAAAGATAAGCTGAGAGAGTTGAGGTTATTCAGCCTGAAGAAGGTGATGGGAAGATTTTATTGTGGCCTTTCAAAATTCAAAGGGGGCTCATATGAGAGCCAGAGTGAAATCTATCAAGAACTGTAGTGATATGGCAAGGGATAAAGGTTTCAAACTGAAAGAGGATAGGTTTAGAATAGATTTCCAAAAGGAATTTGAGTATGGCCTTTCCCTGGCAGTGTCCAGGGCTTTGAGTAACCTCATCTGTTGGGAAATGTTTGTGCCCATTGCAAGTGGTGTGGACACAATTGTCTTTAAAAGTCCCTTCCAAACCAAACCATTTGAGGATTTGATATTCTATACTTGTTTGGTTGCACTAAAGAGTATACATACATATAAATGTTTTATTTCATATTACTTGAGTGAAGAAATAGAGAATAATAAACAAAATATAAATGTTGTAGCATTACATGTATTTTAATAGACTATCAACTTAAATATTACAGCACTATTATAAAATACAGAAAGGCAAAAATATTTGAAATATGATTCAAACAGCCTCCTTTGCTCTAGTTTGTTAAAAGTGCCATGCTTTGTCTAAGACTAACTTTTACCTAAGGAATAAGTATTGCTCTATTGGAGAAATTGTTTACTTTTATCAGTTTATTTTCTTTTCATTAAATAATAAGCAATATGGTAGCACTTTTTTGAAAGCTAAAGGCAAAAAATGATATGAAATATTCTGTAATACTCTTTAATACTCTTTATATTAAATACTTTATGAAAGTTTTGTGGACAGATGTTACACACTGAAGAATGTAATTAATTTGAGTTAGTTATTCATATTATCTTACTGTGTAGTGGAAACAATACAGGATATTTTGGGAACATATTAAATGTCTAATAGAAATCAGTAACTCCCCAAAATTAAATGATGGTCTATGCTTAGAATATATAACTCGTAATACTTCTCTATATATGTGGCTCAGGCTAGATCTGTAACTTAATCCTAAACAGTTATATGTTAAATTTACTATTAAAATGCAGTTCTATCTCATTTACTGAGGATTTTCCACTGGCATTTATGTGATGCATAATGTCTATGCTTCATGTCCTTGACAAAATTTAAACTTTTAATTCCACTAGTGCCTGAATCATGAAGGTCAAATTCTGCAATCTATTGCAAGTCATGCAAAATTTTGTCAAACATTACAAAACTTAAAAAGAATAAGATAGAGGAGGAAAAAGCAGAGCCTCAGATTAAATCAAGATATTCAAAGTTTCTCTTAAAAAACCCAAACTTTAAAAGTCATTAAAAAGATTAAAAAAAAAAAATTCCATTAACTAGCTACAGATTAATTTATATTGAGTTGTGTATCAAAGATGAAATAGATGGATGCTGATTTTAGTTAAATTTAAGTTTTTCTAGTGTTTGAAAAGGATCAAGCTTAATTCAGATAAGAGAGGGAGAATGTTTTTTGGAAAAAATAGAATAAAACAAATAAAACACCCATAGCCATACAGAAAAAAAAAACCCAGTCTTCTTATAAAGTTCTCTCTCTGCTGGAGAATTTTAAGGTACCATAGTAAAAGACTTAGATGTTTCTGATTATTTGAAACAAAAATGAGACAAAAATTAACAGTCCAGTGGTTTGCTTGTGCCACTTCTATTACTCTTTAGAGAGTAACAGAAGAGCTGGAAATGAGAAAATAGCTGGAGGGGGGAGGAAGAGGATTATCTACTACAGAAAGTTGTCAGGAATATACAGCAAATGATCTTACAATGTCTCTGAAAATGTATTTGTACTCTAAACAGTGTGTTTAATGAAAAGTTAATGAGTTCTCATCTTGAGCACCAAGTCAATTCTGGTTTCACTGTTGTGTATTCTTAAGCAGTTTTAGTTTCAGAAATGGGTTATTAATAGTATAAGTGCTGTCGAGGTACTCCTTGAGCCATGGAAGTAGATAGCTGGGATCCATAAATCATAAATTTTTAATCATAAAAATAACCATCTGGCCTAATTTAGATACTTGACATTCATTGGCTAAAAGTATATGAGAGAAATCCTATTATAATAATTAGCAACAACAACAACAAAAATCGCTTTTAAAGACCCATCAAAATAAATACAAAAAATAGTAATAATTTTTGTTATCCATACCTTACCTGGGAGGTGCTCTGCTCCTGGAATGGGCAATAGTAGCAAAAAATAAAATCATAAGTGAAAGAAAATACAGGGATAAAAAACTCCAGATCAACCAACCAACCACCACCACCAAAATAATCCCAGTACAATGTTTTTTATCAAACTGGGTATTTTGGCCAAGAACAATAATCTGGTGAGTTTTATCCCTTTTAAGATTTATTTTCACTCCCACTAATCATCAAATTTCTGTGGTTTTTAGATGTAATAAAAGAGTGAGACTGAACATGTAAAATTTTTTTGATGAAGAAAACTCTTTCCTTGGAGAAAGTGTTTTCTATATTCTACCCAGAAAGGGGAGCTAGGATCTGATAATTTTTGACCAAATGTTCAGGAAGGCTTCTATGGAATGACTGATTTCAACAAGTCAGTAGCTTGCAGTGACATGTAATTTTCAAATTATAGCAAAAAATCCTCCAACCTTCTTTTCTAGGTGTCTGCATGTCTTGTGCATTTAAACAGGATATGTTTGGATTTTTTAAAGTCATCCTTTCAATTTAAATTTATAAACTCTAACTAAGAGGCAAGGGTTAAGGTTAGGGTTCGGGACAAAAGTCTTCACATAAGAGAATGCTGTAAGGATCCTTGAAATTACTTTTATTTGGCACAGAGGAGAAAAAGAGCGCTACTAAAACTATTTCTTGTAATTAAGATAGTTTCACATTATGTACTTGGGTTTATGAATCTTCCTGTATTTTTGGTAGACAAATGGCTGAATAGTGATTCACCATAAAAGTATAGTGAGCTAATTTCTATATTTTTTCAGCTTGAGTGGATGAGAAAAAATTATATTCACTAAACAAGATAATTTTGAGTTTTAGCTAATGTTAGAGACTCACAAGCCTATTTTAAATAAGCAATGAAAGAACAGGAATCTAAGAAAAACCTCCTGAAATACTAACTTCTGAAAATGGACTTTGCAGGAACTAGAAATTCTGTAAATAATTTTAATTTAAACAATTAAACCAAGATTTTATTTGGAAAAAAATATATGAATAAAGTTTTGGTTTTTTTCTTGAAGATTTCTGTTGTAGTGATCTATGCCAACTAAAGAAGTGAGACTATCTTCTTTTCTTATAAAAGCATTTACGTGTTATGATTTCTTGTTTTTAACTTTTCTTGATTATATTGATGTATAATATTTCTGTTAATTCATTTTGAGTATTATCAAGAGGTTGTGATAAGGAATTAATGTTCAGTATAATGTTGTGTCTGTTTTATTAGACTAATCAAAGAACTCTCCAAAGAAATCTAAATAACATATAAAATTCACTAGAAGTATTATCAATTTAATTTGTGGTTTGTTTGTTTGGTTGGGGGGGGAGAATGTGTTTGTATGTTTTGGGATTTTTTTTTTTTTTTATTTTTTCATTTGTTTTCATAAAGGAAATTCAGTGTTTAAAGGCATATACCAGCAGTCTGCCTCTCCAGCATGGTATAGAATGTTTTTTGCCTCAACACAAATTCAGCCTAGCAAAAATGATGGTGTAAGAGTTCTCAGAAAGTAAATGTGCCTTAAACCCCCTAGTGTTCACACCATCTGTGAGAGCTGAATGACTGTGAGTGTTATATGTGTATCGTGACTTTGCCCAAAGACAACAACCAGGCTGGACTTACCACATGCATAACTCTGGTCTCCCTCGTTTTCAGAGTCTGCTATTTACCTAGACACAAATTTCCCAAAGGAAGTACAGTGCCACCTTCATTTTGTTTAAATGGTAATTTTTGTCAATTAGTTTTGTTGTAATGTAGAGTCAAGACTGTGAATAAAACAGTTCATGCACAGAATTAGAAATATGTTGCTGTCAAGGAATCTCACTATATCTGTGTTGTACAGCATTAGGTCAACATATGGTGCATGGAAATGAAATGCAATGTTATCATTATTACTATTTGCTGTTTCTTCTCCAGGACTTTGAATCCTACAATTAAGCTTGACAATCCAGATAAAATATTAATAATTTTCAAGATTAATTGACTTGAAACTATCATAATTATATCAGTTGAGAATGTGTTTCTTGTTCTCCCAAGTAATGCTGGTGCTAGATGGGCGTTACATTGTTCCACTCCTAATTTCTCTTTTCAGAAATAACATCTGTGTTGTCACTGCACAAACCACATTTGGTATTTTTCAATGCTTTCTGCTTAAAAGTCAGTCAGCAGGAAGGAGCTCAAACAGGCAAAATAAAGAGTCCAAGGACAGAGATTATGAAAGAAAGAAAGAAAGAAAGAAAGAAAGAAAGATTGATTAAAGGTGTTTTTGTGTGGGAGGGGAAGAATATTAGAATAATTTGCAGTTGTAAAGTTGAAAAGCCTTTTCTCAGTACCACCACCAGTGCTGCACAGATGCTGTTATGCAGCAAGGTGAATACAATAAAGTCGAGTTGCAATGTAAAGGCTGCATCTCCATAATAAATTGCAAGACCTTCAGACTCATACTCAGATAATGATGTTACAGCTACAGTTATGGCTTATTTATTTAACCAAGGGCAAAGTTGTTGAGACACAGTTTCATTTTCAAGAAAGGCCTGACAAGGCAGATGGTGGTAATGGCACAGGACAAATGAACTTATCCTCTAGCTAGCCAATACAAAATACAGCACAGCTCAGGAAGACAGTGTGTACTCTTAAGAGGAAACATAAACCAATGAAATTAAATACCTACTGAGCATTAATAAACCCATTAGTGAACATTAATAAAATAAAAAGTCTCACTCCTTTACAGCCTTGGGAGTCAGCAGCTTCATTCTCTGTGAGCTATTTAGTGGGGCTGGAAGAATGATTTGAGGGGGAGAGCTGGGAAAAGAATAAATCAGAAGGTACATTTTAGTTAATGGGCAGAGACTGAATATAGCTAAGGGCTGAATCAGCTGAAGTGAAGGTTGGAATGAGCCTATGAGGAAATTAATAATTCTGTATACAAAGAGTAGTTTCAATAGCATGCAGTAAATAACATCTAGGGACACACATCGAACAATGAGGATGAAACAAATCATGGAGTAGCTGCAGTTTGCTGAGCCACTGTCCTTCAGCCTGAATGAGGCAGGGGTATAATACACACACACACACACACACAAAAAAAAAAAAAAAAAAAAAAAAAAAAAAAAAAAAAAACCTCATTATTTAAAAAAAANAACAAACAAAAAAAAAAAAAAAAAAAAAAAACCAACAAAAAACTCCTTAATTAAATACTATATTTGAATGGGACAGTATCAAGTTTGCATGGTTCCTTTATTGGGGTTCCCACCCCTGTCGACTTATCTACCCAGTACTGACTGCATTTCGTTTTTCCGTTATAGATTTGATTATTTCTCTCTATTTTTCCTTGCCTATCTTCAGACTCTTTCATGTACATCTCCTTTCCAAATCCTGTTGTATACAGTGCTAATGAACTGTATCCATATTTCCAACATATTCAAAATACCAAGAAATAATAGAACAAAAAATTCCAAATTAAACAAAACAAAAAACCCCAACCCAACCTGACCAAACACCACAAAAAAAAAAAAAAACCCAAACCAAAAAAACCCCCCCAAAAAACAACAACAACAAAAAAGAACAACAAAATAACCCCAGAAAATCACCTCAAACCAAACAGAAACAAAAACTCAACGAACAAAACTGCTCAACTTAGTATTAATACAATAATTACTTCACTAATCTCCAATAACCCATCATTTTAAAATGCTTGCCATGAAGCTCTGTCCCTACTAAAAAGTCAATATCTCTGTGCAAAGAACAGTTGCAAAAATATAGAAGTTCAAAGTGTATTAGAAATTGACACCCAGTATAACCATACATATTTTGTGGATCTTTGATCTCTCTGAGGCTTTTTTGGTGTTTTAACACATCAGAGAATTGTAACGTGCCTTGTAAAAGTGTGCTGCTACTGAATTTTATGTGCCTCACTGAAGCACCAAAACTGAAAGCATGGTCACTTTTTCCATAATCAATGGAAAGCTCAAAAAGGCTGTTCAGTGAGCTGAGTCCTCTCGACTCTCTATCTTCACTGTTTGTAAATGACATGGGGAACATTCAGCCTCCCATTAAATGTATTCAATTAGAAAAATTAGGAAACTTCAGATGTCAAAACTGTTACTAAGCAATCTAAATGCCATCATAATGGTTAGGCATTTTTATCTCTATTTTTGCAGACCCATTTCTATGGAAATAAATAAAAATATAGAAAATATTTCCCATAACTAACAGTTTAACACCACAGCAAATGGCATTTTGTGGTACTTGGATGAATAAAATGTTTTCAATGCTGCTTATTTTCCATCTTTATATATTTTATAATTAAATTAATTTTTATGGAATCTTCCCTTCTAGTTTTTAAATACATGAATTTCTCTCTAGTGTGAGAACTTCCTCAATACATTATGTCCATATGCACACAGAAATTGTAATGCAGATGTTTGTATTAAACAACTAAGCAAATAAAGAAGTGCCCCAGAGACTCTTATCATAACACTGAACTGTCATTCTCAATTTATTGATATATAAGTGAAAAGATTGTTTGTCTATTCTTGCTCTATTTATCTAACACCAACTTCTTTAATATTCAAGGTCACAGAGAGAGAATAACAATATTTCTAGAATACATCCAGGTTGGACAAAAATGTCTGTCTGCAATGAAATTGCATTCCATTGTAATACAGGAGTTACATTCAAGTAGAGGTTTAGAAAAGATATGTCATCATTAATGAGATTACTTTTATATTCTATGAATTGCAGTCAGGATTTTTGGTGAAAATTAAATTTTATTTAGCATCAGATGTTCTTGGCTTAATTGTTTTAGAATTTTTTTAGAGCTTTCTTGTTTTAATATCAATGTAATATTTATTAGGTTTTAATTTTCAGATATAATAATTTCAAAGGTATGTAAAATGTCTGCAGTCATGTTCACTTGCTTTGTGGCTACTTACATAAGAAAAATAGTTCCATTTACTTTCCACTTTTTTTTCAGAACTGTATGTGTGAAGTGATTCAGATACAGAAGCCACAAAACTAACATAAAAAGGGAACAGACTGAAGGTCCATCTAGCCTAAAACTTTGGTTTTGACATGTTGTACAAAACAAAGTATCCAAACAAAACAAGAGAAGAAGTATATATGACCTTTCAAATTATGTATCCTCTTAGACACCATCCATTTCTAGATGGCATTTTCATGTGACTATCAATAAGTCTACTATCCTGCTACTATATAGTAAATTAAATATTTTTTAAAATGTGAACTTTAAATATAAATATAAAATTAGGAATCTTCTTCCCATGTATTTCACTTTGCATTATATGTTAAAATGCTTTCACTTCTCATGAAATCTAACATAGGTTTTCCAGCAAACATAGTCTGCGTGTCAGCAGGACATGTATTCTCATTCTGCTTTTGAATCATATTTCAAGGAGTGACTACCAAATTATAACAAAAAGGTATTATACCCATTTATACCCATTTTTATACGTCTCCCCATAAAAAATATTGTATGTTACAAGAATGAAGATAAGATTTAACCATGCTTTTTTTTTTCTTTTTTTTTTAATATATGGATTTCTGTACAGTGAGCACAGAAATGAGATAGATTTGTACTTCTACATAAAATGCATGGCAATATGCTCCTGAGACTATGGTTTCCAGGACACATACACACTAAGCATGATTTATTTCCATTGTGATGCACTATTAAGAATGAAGTTATTAGGACCAAAAAAAGCTGTCTTTTTAAACAAGATTAACCATGAAACCCACATTTCTCTCAATCCTTACACAGTAAAACTGAAACAGTCAAAACACAAAACACTCTTATTTTCTACAGCTCACAAAAATGACTTGAAGATATTTGGTATTTTATACTTCTTGCCTTTTCTTTTTATTCCTTTTTTCTCCCCTTGTTTTTGTTTGTTTTGGTTCTTGTGGTTTTTTGTTTTTGTTTTGTTTTTTTCCTTTTTATTTTAATATTTTGATTTCAAGGCCTTCAGGGGAGGTCAGTCCCTCAGCAGGTGATTCCTTTCTTCTGATGTGAGCCATCTAAATCTCAGGTATCTAGTGAGGTGTTCAACTCTATCGAGGAATGAAAGGGAGAGAGATGATTCTACTGAACAAAGACTTAAATCTAGGTGACTAAACTTCAAATGGCTGAAATCACATGTGATGAATTCCTTCCTTAAGAGCTTAATGGAGTTCCTGACACGCTAATATTTATAGATGATTCAAAGCTACTGAGATACATTAAGAATGGAATAGTAAAATCTGGGCTGCTCAAGGTAAGAACCATGAGATTCTAATGCTCTTTGGCTTCTACTTGACTTTGCATTCTGGTAGATGACGCAGATTTTCCCTCAATCCATCGATGTAAGGTCTTCAGTCCCACTTGATATGCCATCATTTATATGACCTCAGAGAATCAGGCAACTTGAGATCCCATTGTACACTATACTAGACTACTTCCTGCTGTCTTGGCTTCATTCCAGCTTGGGAAAATTGTGTGTCTCAATATCTATTTAGACATACTATTACTTATTTAGCTAGGTAAATGTCTATCTACATTTCTTTGGGTTTCAGCTAGTTACACTATTCTTCTAGACTTTCTGCTTCGATTTGTTATGTAATGCTCATGTGTGTTCTTCAGTACTTAGTGTATTTCCATGGTAGGTGAAGTGAACATTAATAACACATTCGGCTAATGAACAAGCCTACACAGCACCCAGAGTTCCAGTGATGAGAGAGGCTACAAACGTGGGGAGCAGATGTCATTAAATCATCCTAAATCTTTGTTGGTGTTCACAAACCCAAATATGCTAGTTACATGATGTTAAATGTTTTCTTTGTAATAAGGTACTATGATGTACTGTAGAGAACAAGTAATCAAAAAAATATATAAAAGACAATATAAACATCTGTTGATGCAATGTACAAGAAATGCAACACTTAGTAATTCTTTAAAAGATCATGTCTTCAGCCAGTGCCACCAATGGCTCTGTGATGGCTTCATCCAGCTTACTGTGAACTTTGGGAAGCAATTACAACATTTCCAGGGGCTGGCTGGAAACAATGACCCAGACCTCTTGTAGGTAAGCAAATATGAGTATCAGTCAATCCTTACTTTGTCAACAGTGGACAGCCTGGGCCTGTAGAGCTCTCCTGCACAACCCTGGGCTGCACAGCAGTTTGGCCCCTTGACTAGGAATGCTTCTCAATATTACTCCTAGAGGCTGAGAGATTTCTTGCCACAACAGATTCCCAGTAAGTGATTAACAGCATGCTAAACTTTAAAACCATAACTAAGTTATATAAATGATTGATTGTTCACATCTCATCCTTTAGACATAAACCATTGGCCAGATTTGGGTCTAGGATTGGATCCAGCTGCACCTAGATGCCTCTCTGAGACAGAGTTTAAAAGGCAAGGGAATCCTTCCAGAACCATGACTCAATGGGTGGTAGTCCCTGACAGCTTTATCTGACCCTGCTATCTATGAAGTAAATAATCAAGTGTACTTTGCCATCAAATCTTGTTAAATATTAATATTAAATTTCGTTAACTCAGTGCTTGGTATTGAAAAATTATATTGTCTCTTCTCTCTTGTGAGTGAAGTCCATTACTTCATCTGTAATATCTGGGTATGAAAAAGAAACATATTATCTATAATTTACTGAAATAAATTAACTCATTTTCTTGAACTAACAAAAAAATACACTTTCTTACTGGAGCTGGAAAACATTTTTTTTTCCTCCTGATACCCATTATAATTTACAGTTTGTGAGATTTGGTACAGGTTAACTATTCCTCTTCAAAAGGTCATTAATTTGTCATTATTGGAAAGAGCACACTGAACTAACTGAGACAGTGACTTGAATAGAGTCTTAGAATCTAAGGCCAGAGGCATTGTTAAATGGTTTAGTCTGGTCATAAAGTAATACATTTCACCCAGTGTCAAACGTTAACAATATTTGTTTAGAGTCTAAATTCCCAACTTGTGTGACAGTAAACCACAGGAAGTCAGAGGATCTATTTGCTTCTATGAGGTAAATAGTTTGCTGCTCTGTACTGTTATCATATCATGTTACACTTCTATTAGAATGTTAACATGAGAGCACCAGCATATACACTTTGGTTCACCTTCCCCCTCTGCTTGGATACTAAGCATTGCCTAAGCTTAAGAAAATGGTCTACAGTGTACTGAAATCTTTTATTTTCCTGCAAAAACCTCAGCATCCTTTCTGTGCCAGTAGTTAAAGACTCAGGATGTCTACAGTCTGGACCTTAAACACCATATCTAAGCTTTCCATAGATCTAATATCTATGGAAAATCTTTCAATCTCAGGCCATGTCCTGACCCCACAATATGAAACAAATGCACATTAGTTCTTTTATCATCAATTTCCTTTCCTTCTTGTATCTCATAGCTACATCTCTTTCTGATTTCTCTCCTAGAAATACATCAAGGTACTATGACAAACCCCTCCCAATTTGGACAGTTGGGATGAGAATCTAGGGGTCCATATCAGGAACCAAATAGTACAAATTTTGTCTTTGGCATTAAATGTTTGGTATAATCAGATAAAGTCATCTTCAGGGGAAATGGAACATAGTCATTCAAATGTTTAGTTTTCTGAAAGACAATTAAAACTGACAGAATACAGGCGTCACAAAATAGGAAATTGGAGAAACAGTCATTCCCTCATTGCAAAAATTAGAAAAAAATTAGTTTCTCTTGTGTGTGTGTGACATTTCTAGGGCCATAAGTAGCTACAGTTTCAGAAAAGATATTGAATTCTCTGAAACTTTTCTGAGAACACTGACATTGGATATAAAGACTTGGTTAAAAAGAAAAATTAATCCTAGCAGTAGAAGAACAACTTTATCTTAATTTACTTTAATCCTATCTTTCAAATAAAAATAAGGAAAAATATGAAACTGAATAATCTTATAACTGCACTGTGTACTCTATTTTGTCTATACAAATTACTTTCAAAATCTATATTTCAAAGAAGATACTAATCACATCACATCCGTGAGTGTGCCTGAACCATTGTATTAAAAGACTTTATTTCATACAGAGGTGATATTATAGGGTTTACAGCACTAGGATTGGTGATTTTCTCAAGAGTGTCTCATTCTCCTTTTACTAAATGCACTACAGGCAATGTTGACAGCTTTAATCTTTCAGAGAAAACCTTAGAGTTGGCCACACTTAGTAAATATCTCTATATGAGTCTTATCCTCTGGGCCCACAGTCTTCAAGCTTGACCATGACCTACAATGAAGTATTGCCTGCCTTGACTTTGGCCCTTCCTCCAAGCACAGATGAATGTGATATGACCAAACCAGGTCATTTTAAGCTGGAAATGCTTCTGTGAATGTGTTATGAGGGAACCCAGGTGACTATGTCACAAACTTTTAAAGAAAGTTATGTCGAATAAATCTCACACAGACTATCCATGAAATGCAATCAACTATTTAGACCATTTTCCCTACTTTCTCTAAAGACACTAAGTTGCCCAAAAATCCTTTCCCAGAATATGCTGTCGTGATGAGATACAACTCACAATGATATGCAATAAGTGAAGAAAAGTTGATATTGTATTTTGATGAGTGGTCCCCAGCTGCTTTTGTCTTTCTTCAAGTAGCCCCAAGCCTCTTCTGAAATTCTAAAATAGCTTGAAAATATAGCAAAACAAGAAATCATATGTGTACACAACACAATGCCTCAGTTTTCCCTGTTTCACTGTACATAGTTGAAGATGAGAGGAATTACTCCACTTTTCTTCTCTCATGTATCCCAGGCTTCATTTCTCAGTTTTAAGATTTCTTCATTATTTCTTCTCCTTCCTCTTTACTTGCCTCTTTAGTTGTACAGGATCCTCAAAGAATAATAGCTGGGTTCTTACCTCCTCTCTCTTATGCTTCCTTTATCTATCTAGTGCAAGAACGCTCTGACACAAGATGAATTGACTATCCGTGAGTGTGCCTGAACCATTAATGCTAAATTTAAACTGAGCATACTCTTGTGTAAAGTGCCTTAAGAAGAATTGTTCCTCTCATGATTTTAAAGTTCTGGATACAGGAGAACCTGGTGGGAACTTACACTCCAGCTGGCTAAGTAATGATTTCCCTGAGCAAACAAAGAAATCTCTTTTACAGACTCTCTTTCTCTTGAGTCTGTAAAAGCTCAAACGTCTCAACATGTTTCCTTGTTTTCCTTGGAATGTTTATTTCTTTTTAATCACGTTCCTACCTTCCATTTTGCATAATGATGTTGAACTAACATGGTTTCTTTTAGGGTACAGCTAATGTTTGAAAGTTCTCATGGTATTCGTAATACATATGAATACTAATAGTGTGTTTTGATTTTTGTAACATAAGTAACATAGAGAAGCTTACACAAATTTATAAAAAGACAGAAATTTCACACATGCCTCCTGCAAATCAAACAAGTAAAATATACAAATTGCATACGTTTAACTATTGAAAATTATCTGAATGGACACCTACCATAGATGCATGTACATCCATACAGATTTCTGAAAAAAAAAAAAATCTAAATAAATATGTAGGGTTCAGACATCACATCCCCCTCATTTGTTTCACCACGGCCTCTGTCACTTATGGGCTATGCCAGAAACTAGGCCATAAAAAAATTATCACATCTTTTATTTATCATACACTTTTACTATCTTTAGATACTTTTTGAGTTCTCTCATGAAAAATTTTAGAAAATTTGTTTGAAGCCTTTGCATGTGATCACATGGATGCTGTGTTTGTTGGTCGTGTTGCTGTTTTTCTTACTGGCTGATGATAGTAAGGAAAAATATCAGGAACTTCTTTTCTTTGGAGTAAAGACAAAACTAAAGACACAAATTTTTCTTCAGAGTGAAAAGACTAAGTATATAAACATTTTATTAATAAGAAGGATAGTATATCTTTTGTCTCTTCAGCACTCTAATGAAAAGCAGTTCTTTATATTTTCATTACTACGTGTTTCTGCAAGATGTAAATGTACCACCAACTCTGGAAAATGCTTCATAATAAAGTTAAAATAAAAATATGAAAATAATACAGTCCTGAGTCTGTGAGTCTGCTGAACCTCAGATTTTGTTACACTACTGCTTAGAAATATTTTCAAAGACAAACATGAACACTATACAATTAGCTTCCTGCTCTTTAATATATGTCTTACATAATTTATATGAGAAGAGGTAAGTCAAATTTCATCTAGTATAAAATTTGCTCTTGAAAAATGAGCACAATTTGAGGTTACAGAAAAACAGACTGAAATAACAAAAGATGAACAAATGAATGCGTGGACAAAAATTGTATAACAAATGTAATGATTAGTAAAGGTAATGGTAACAAAAGGAATGATAATCCTGCTAGGAGAAAAATAAATTGGAGTTTTTAATGAATTGCAGGAAGAGGCTCTTCTATGATAAGAAAAATACACATAAGAACAGACCATGCAACTTCAGATAACAAGAATTCTTCTTACATTAAAAAGCAGATTAATTTTGGGACTTCCTTAAAATAAACAGTATTGATAAGCAAACACTAAATGGTCTGAGCAATTTTAAAATGTCATAAGAAATTGTTTCCAAAAGTAAAGCCAAGAGAAGTTGCCATTTTACCATACTAAAGTGGCATGCCTTCTTGCTTTGAAATCAGGCACAAAATCAAGTAGTTTAGATGAAAGCACAAATTTTATTCTCATTTTGACTATACTAAAACACAGAACAATAAGAAAAAAAAGAAAAATGCCTTATATATGGAAATAAGAATCTAGCATTCACTTAATAAAAATAAAATCTGAATTGTGTTATTAGTTGATTCACTACTGAATATGCAATGCTCTTCCAAGTGTATCTCCAGTTTTCTTGCCTCTATGGGAAACATGTTCACAATTAGATTTTATGAGAAGCTTGATTTTCATATAGTGTCCACACACAGCACTAATAAAGTTGTTAGTACTAGCCCACAGTTTATTTTCTAGTATCTTTTCATCTGAAAGTTCTAAGTGAGTGAAATAGAAGGAATAATTAGGTGTATTTTATTTTCCATGTATATAGCAGAAGCTCTGTTCTTTCTAGTGTTAATAATAAAAAGAATTGGTGTATTTTTTTCTTCAATAAAGTTTTTATTCTAAAGCTCCATTCTTTACATAAGTAATTTTGAAATGAATAACAATTTTAACAATATAGATTTCTACTTGATATTTTAAAACTAAGAAGTCAAACAGATTTGCAAAGCACTTGAAAAGATGAATTGACTTAAATAAAAAGCTAAGTATCGTTGTTTTTTTGCAATACATTATACATATTCTGAACAGTTCTATTGCCGTTTTATAGAAGGTTAAACATAAATGTAAGCTGCTTTTTTATGTGTTGTGGAGAAGTTTAGTTAACTTACCAGTAGGTGCCCAGCATTCCTGAGAATACGAACTTGAGTAAGATCAGTTCATTCCTAATGAAGGATCTAAAAGGTGACACAAGATGTAGAGGTCAGTGCATTTTAGGTACTGATCTCAACAGAAGTTTAGCTCGTGACACTTGAGAGAAATTTGAGTAATGTTTAAGGGAATAATCCTGGAAAGTCAGTTACAGGACTAAAAGCAGTTTAAAAAAATCACAATGGGATTAGATTTTGGTTAAAAAATAACAAACAAAAAACAAGAAAACCAAGCCTCTGGGACTTAGTCACATACATTAATTACAAAACTATGCTTATACATTGGCAAAACATAAGAAATGTTTGGAAATCTAGAAAAAAACCTTACTTTTTGTCCTGAAAAATTTTATATTTGACTTTAAAGTTAACCCCATTGAGGTCTCAGTTAAGAAACAAGGATATGTTTCTTAATGTATTTTCCTTCAAAAAAGTGGTCATTTTTTCTGGGAAGTTTTTAGTTACTTGAAGTAATAAAAATTAATTGATTTAATCTGTTTTTCAATGTTTTAAAAATTATTGATATAAGTATCTCATCTTGCTCCATATTGCTTGGACACAAAGCACATTTTCATTGTATTATATTGACTTGATTTTAAATATTTACAAACATTTTTTTCTTAGAAACAAAATGAGGACATTTCAGATTGTGACTACATTTTTCTACATACTTATGAACATTCTTTGTTTTTAGGGTTATTTTCTTAATCAGCATAGCTGAACTCTTTGCTGATGTTTGTTGTTAGGGGCAAATAATTTTATTGTCTCTTCAGATTTTTGTTGACTTAAGTCACCATTTTATTGTTCTTCTAGTAAATTCTTCCATTTTAATTTTAAGATTGATCTTGCAAGGCCATATTACTAAGACAATCAAATCCAGGTACCTTAATATTCACCCCTAGAAATACTGAATCATAAAGAACAATCTGTTTTGTTTTTTTTTTCCTAATGAACCAGACAGCACAGGGTATTTAGAATGATTTCACTGACACTGACACTCCTGGGAAGACAAAAAAAAAAGATGTGTATTGTAGGGAAACAAATAGCAAGAGTTGTTTCATTCGTACATTCTTTTTTGTTCTTATAATAACCTTGAGATGCCCTCAGATCTTTTTTATATAGCTAGTTTAAAAATAACCATGTATAGCAGATTGAACGTTCTAAGTAAAAAATAGTAGTGGTTATATGCAATCACAGGGTTTTGAACGCACTTTGAGTGTACTGAATTACATGATGAGATGATTCCTATTTCTTCAAAGCTACAGAAAGCTTATCTGTGCAAAGGACATCAAAATACATTTAGAATGAAAGTAAAAGCAAATTGCTAGTCCTGTAATAAAGATTGCAGCAGACATTGGAAAACGTAAGGAGGATATCTGATCTATTATAATAGAGTGAAACAGTCCAACAGTGGAAGAACTGCAGTAAAGGATAATAAACCAGCACCTTGTTGATTAAATCAATGGTAATACTGTTGCTTTATAAGAGGGATTTGTTTGAGTGGGTTTTTTTTGGGGGGGGGGGGGGGGGTTGGTTTTGGTTGGTTGGTTGGTTGGTTTTGGTTTTTTTGGGGTTTTTTTGGTTAGCACAGACTTTAACTTCTGGTTTAGTTAAGAGCTTTATATCCTGGATAAAAAATGGACAATCCTCCCATCCTCTCCCTGACTACCTCATGACTCTCTCCCCAGAAAAGCCCAATCTATTGTAACAGTTTTGCAGATAATGTGAGTTTTTCATTTCCCATCTGCTAATGACTAATATAATTTTTTTTTTATTAATTGTTGATGGACTGTATCAGTCCTCAGAGAAAACATTTACATTTAAACCATTCAAAACAATTCACATTCTCTCTATATCAAAATACCAGACCATCCATATGACCACTCCAGTCTGGATATTAAGTATTAAGAATTAAGAATTAAGATTGCCTGTTCAATACAGGCAATAAGTGAATATATTGAAAATCTGGGTTTCTTGATAAATTTAGTATAATGTAATTTAAGAAATTTTCATAATCACATTTAGATTAAGTCCACAGGTGTGAAATGTCTTATCACAAAACTCAACTTCTTCATATCAGGTGACAATTTAAAAAATGTATTTATTATATTTAATTCAAGCTGCCAAAATAGAAGCTTCTGTACTTGACCTTTTTTGGCTTAATGACACTTTTCCATACTTGACCAATTTTAACAGCTACCTGATTATAATTTTCAATGGCCAGGAAAAAAACTGAAAAATGGGATGTGACTTTTAACTGTGCATGATAATAGATCACACAGATATAATCTAAATAATCTACTTTCCAGGGAAGATAGTTACTTATCTTGTAAAAATTTCTAAGATTTTTAATTTTTTCAGCAAATGTACCATAATGATCAGGATTTTGTTCAGCTTATGTGAAGACAGTTTTTTTATTTGTTTTAATATTGACTGTTGAAAAAATAGGACTTTAAAAAAAAAAACCCATACAAACAGACAAATAAAATATATGCTACAACCATTCACAGTGAACGATAACATAAAAAGTCAAAATGGGAATCTAGTAGAGAACTGATTATTACTTTTTCAATATCAAAGGCAGATTTTCTATTCAGGACCAAAAAATCTGCATTAAACTAGAAAAGCTGCATGAACAAATAGATATGAGTATAAAATTTGGATTCATAAGGATATGTCTGACTTTAGAGATAGTAAATATTCAAAATTATGCTTACATACATAGTACATAATTATTCAAAAGTATGTGTACATGCATATTACTATTTAGATACCAAGCAATAGTCATTGAGAAAAAAAAAAAAAAG
>VWYP01020650.1:0-55833 GCA_013400435.1 Pycnonotus jocosus | reverse complement strand
AAAAAAAAAAAAAAGCTGCAGCAGGCTTGGTGAATTTTATTGAATGTTTGATAAGTTTACAGAACTTTTATCTTAACACTTACTACAGTTTGACTGGTGAATAATTCACAATGAATATTTCATCAGACACGTTGCCTTCTTTTTGCAAATAGCTCATAGTTTTCCAGATTCATTTGTTATTTGAAATAATTTATTTTTAAAAAGTAACCGTGTAGATTAACCCAAAACCAGTATGCAAGTATTTGACAACTTAGTTGGACTGGTTAGTTGTGATGAGCCTGATAAGTCACAAAATATTCTTTTTATTGAGGCAGTAGAACAATAAGCATATACTTCTGAAAGAAATACTTACACAGTTTTTAGTGAATACCCCTGCATGTGATAGGGGAGCATGTCTTCTATGACCATTTTTGCCAGAAAAAGGCAATCATTCAAATGTCTGTAGAAAACAAACACACAAGGGAATTGTCATTATCACAGAGCCAACACAATATACAATCTCATTTTTAGACAGGCGAATGAATTAACAATGTGCTGTTGGTAGGGCAGATAAGTGACACTGAGGACAGAAAGACAATCCCAGGAGCAGATATTTGCATATTATTTGTCTATGTCCCCTTTTTGTAATTGTTTGATGCTCTTGGGTACCTTATGTTAAGATGAAAAATAGTTCCTAGGCAGTAGCAAACTAGGCTGATGACAGTAGCAACAGCCATCCAATAGTCATCCTCAAAATTGATTTTGTTCCATGCTGTGCTGTCTAACCATTGTCCTCAGGGTTGCTTGAGGAGGTGAAAATCACTTCTCACTTTGTAATATGCTTCTTCTATGACAACGGCTAAAAGAAGCTGTGTCAGAGGAGCTGTTGAGGGGGGCTTTACATACGTGGAGGATCCTTCTAACCAAGGAAATCTTACATGACAGTGTCCAATTAATTTATATCCATTTAACCTACTGGATGCAAAATTACAGTAACTGAGCTTAGAAGCCGTCATCAGTTTTCATAGAATTGTAACTTACTGAATTATCTACAGGATTAGTAATTTTTCCCTTCCTGCCACATTTACTTTTACTAAGCAACTGATGCAAAGTGGACAATCAACCATTGTTCTCTTTACAGAGACTGACTTTTTATTCAGTCACACCTTATACCTAACAGCCAGTGTGTTTTGCCCATGTTGGAAATGGTGACCACCACAGAATATGCTGTAGTGAGCCAGTGCATAAACAGAGATTAGGAATACAGAGATACCATAGTCAGCTGTGCCCCAGTTTTATCTAGACACTTGCCAAAACTGGTTTTCCTATTACTGTTTTCTTCCACATTATACTAAAAGCATGTGACTGTCACATGTGTTCAATTCAGGCAGAGAATAAAAGTATGACAATAGCAGGTGCTAGTATTAACACATTTCAAAAATCCATTGTTGGCAGAAGTACAAGCATCTTGTTTTACAGAGGTATTTGAAGTACTGTCATTCGATTTCAGTGGGAATTAAGTACCTGACCTGTTTAGGCATTTAGATAAATCTTACTGAACACCCATCTTCACCTCTAGGCAGCTAAATAGCTCTGTGTGTTTGATTTATAGCATTTAAAAGAGGTTGCTGAGGCTTTAACTCAAATCTGCCAGCACATTAAATACAGATGCTAGGCAGCATAAGACCCTGCAAAATAGTTAGAAAGTATTAGCTAACACAGGCTATTACCTTAAATCTTTACCTCCAGGGGTTCTTGGAGGGTAAAAGAATTTTACCTCTCAACAGAAGTGGCAAAACCAAGATTAGATTGTCCAAGAGAAGGAAACAGAAACCACAAAATTGTTTCTCGGCCATACCAAACCCAGTGGTTCTCTTGCCTGTAACTGAACTACACTATTAAGAATGTGGTTGAATAAACATCAGCCAAACTTGAGCATGTTATGATTATTTGGGGATTTCTCATTAATGACTATTGTGCAGACCACCCAGCTGCATAGACAAAGTGTGCACATCTGAAAATATCCCTGTGTATAGTGAAATTGCAGTCATTAGGACCACAACAGAATACCATTTCCCTAGCACTGACTACACACCCAGTGAATCCCTCATTCCCCTGGTAAGGAGAATGGCTTTCAATTAATTCCTCAAAAAGGGAAAAAAATGAGAAAATGAAGAAGCAGCTGCAGTGTGCACATGGCATAAGCAGTTTACTAAGGCACTACAGTGCAGTGTCATGCAGGCTGTTAAAGGAACTCTGGTACTCCGGTGATAATGTGTGTATTCATTCAGTATAAATGGCTAAGTTAAAAAAAACGTACAATGAATCATAGTTGCAAGACTGGACTTGCTTTGATTAACTACACTGGTATAATGAAATCCAACAGAGCAATCACTGAAACATTTAGCTCCAAATGTAAATCTTCTCAAACTCTGAAAAAAACATGTTAGGCAATGAGACGGGGTATAGAATATAGCTATATTTCATATAATGAAAGTGGAAGCAGTTGGAAAGAAAGGGGAATGCTAAGAAGGTGTTATGCTATGTTTGGCAAAAATAATAATTCTGAATATGTCAGTCATGATAATCCAACAAATTTGTATTCTAAAGGTCACTAGAAGCGTTTTCTATAGTGGTACGATTGTTATGCCAAATACAAAATAAACATTTATAAGACATTTTCAAGTATTTATACAGTACCATAATGTGTCTTGGGGAATTAACCTCAAGCTTAAATTAAGGGCATAGATTGAGCAATGTAACAGAATCTTATTAAATATGTACTGATATAACCCATGGCACTTTTTTCATTTCAGCAAGACTATAATGTCAAATTCCCATATCTCAGGATTGTCTTAACTGTAGAGATGAAAGGTGTCTTTTCTAACAAGAGGTAGAATGTGCTCTGTCTTTGGAAAAACTACTGTTCCACTACAAGCTTGATGATTTCCTCATATGGTTACTGGTCATGCATCTGGACACTAAGGTATGTAATTTTTCCAAGGAAGCTTATCTGCCAAGTGCCATTAATGCCAATAAATGGTAACCTACAACAGTGAGAAACCTGGACCTGTGGAATTTTTCTCAATAGACAGCTCAAAATGCCACAGATTTTCCATATGTGATCATTTCCCTGCTGTTCTGTCCCTTTTGCCTGTGCAGTTGATTACAGTCCGAGACAAACAGTTTTTTCAGTGGTCACTAGAATTTCTGTGAGCATAAAATGCAGAACATGGGCAAATTGAACAACACAGACAGAAGCAAAATCTTTTCCTTGTATTATTGTTTGCCCAGAGATTTTAATAGGGAGAGGTCAGAGAGCAAAAATTTTGGTGAAGAGCTCTGCTGTCACTGTGAGAGACACCAAGGTTGAAGGCAGCAGTGCTGGTTGTTGGGATACTATCCTCCAAGGTTCATGTGGCCGGGGGTAGGGAGTCCCTGGAGGACATACCACAGAAACACAGCATTGGGGAGGCATCTTTGTGATTTTCTGGTACTGCTTTCTTTGTTAAGAGAGGGAGAGAGTTCCTCTACTCCTCTCTTCCAGCATTTCAACCACAAAATTAAAATATTTGGCTTGCCAATATTTCATTTATGTGCTCTATTACAAACATGTTACTTATAGACTACAGATTATCACATATAAAGAGATTTGATGTAACTGCTATGGGCATGGTCAGATTTGGTGAGAGTGGATTCAACTTCCTCCAAGTCAGTGAAGCTCTTCCCACATACGCTGGATCTAAATAGAACCTACAGCGTTCAGCATGCAAGTATTTAAATTAATGTTGAGCTTGGTAGACTGAAAGTGCTTACATAAAACAGTCACACAGAACATTACAACAGTCACTGTAAAATCCATATGGTAAACCTTGGTATTCCAAACTGCTTTTTATATATTACGGCACTTGCTGTAAAACAGGACTCATAAGATTCCTTCAAAATTATTCTGTTCAAAGAAGTGAAAGCTGAACAAAAATATGTTTTCACCAATAGAATACTGCATTTCGTGCAACAAGCCATAGCTCTCACAGCTGTTGTGAAGACTACACATTATCAGTTTGAAGGTGCATGTGTATATTTAACTTGTAAGATTCAATAGTCTTTGTCATCGCCCAAAGGCCTTAATATAACATCAACAGGAGGCCTCACACAGTGAGTAGAGTGAAAGTTGGGACAGAGTGAAAATTTCTTAATCACCTTTCAGTGATTAAGAGGTGATGAGACTCTACTGGAAAGGAAGGACGATTTTTAGGATTATTGTTTTCCTAACACTAAATCATCTTTTTACAATGAAATACTATAATCGACTCAAGGAATAAAATTAAAATGTTTTAGCTTGTTTGGAAATCACAGTCAACCTCCAAGCCCTAGTGTCCATCGACAGACACTGAAATCTGTGTTCCAACACCAACATAAATATCCTAATCAAGGTTACCCATTCACTGTTGCCATCAATTTCTTTAAAAGCACCAACTAGTAAATGGAAAGCATACTGTTTACTCTCCTAAAATGTTTTCTACTATGACTGTAAATTTCTCATTTGATTTTTCTTCTTACCAATTATCCTAGTTGATAGGGAACTTGAGACTGAAAAGAACTAAACAACTCTTCTCCCAAACCTCTGCAGACAGAGTTGTACAACTTCACGAATACGCAGAAAAATGAACTTACTTTGAAAGTATCTTTTCCTTAGATTTTTTTTTTTTTTAATGGCACTGGCTACAAAATTATCTGTATGGATATGCTAATTTCAGTACTGTCACTGATTGCGAAATATTAGAAAAGTTAAACACAATTTTGTCTGTTGCACACTTTGAAGGACATATATTTTACATCAAATGGAATTTTAAGCAGGTCATGCAAAGTTTCCTTGACCACCAAATGTCCTCTGACTTTTTGGAAGTGCTGTGTGCATGTGTTGCCTTCCCACGAGCAGGAAAACAGTGGGAGCAGATTCCTCAGGACTGGGAAAATAAGACAGTCAAGGAGTTCTTATATAGATTGAGTGATAGGCAGCTCTGCTCAATGAAATGTTTAAACATGTGTACAAGTAAGAGAATAAAGCATGGAGGTAAGTGCTTTGCATGGTTTGTAAATACCACAAGGAGGGTGGGAAGACATGGCTCCTTTTGTTTCACTCAAATGTTTCTTGGGGCTTGTGAATGTTATTTATTAGAAATTAAGCAAACCAACTAGGCCATGCTCTTTTAAGAACTTGATTAGTCTGTTTCTGAATTCTAAAGAATTTCCAAACCTGCCACTAATTTTTATAAATGCTAGCATGTGATGAAATTGAGCCGCCTACATCCTAACCATAGAGTTGAGTCAGAACACACATCACGTGCTTTTTGCCAGAGGGAGGCTGGGACCACGCACAGGGAGTCTGCCCAGCCCTTCCTGCAGGAGTGAGTCCTGCAGAGACCTCTCCTGGCAGAGCTCAGAAAGTCACTCTGGGTTCCTCACCTTGGCCACACTGACCCTCTACAGACTCAAATCTTCTGATTGCTGAAAGACAGATAAGCCTTGATTTTTTTTTTTTTTTTTGGCGGGGGGGGTGGTGCGGGGAGTGACCCATTTTTCCCACCTCTCTTATGGAGCTCTTTGAACAAAATCACAATGGTTGCTTTATTTCTGATGGTGGTTGGTATTAATGAACAACTACAGATTGCAAGTTTCCATAAATCAATCAAATGCTGCTGTGTCAGGTAGGTAAATTGCCTTACACATTCTTTGGCACGTACCCCAACTAGTGAAGACTGAAAATGTGCCAATATTTGAAAATTTAAAAAATACATTAGGAAGTTTAGATCAGAGGATTGCGACATTATTGAGGTAGAGCACAGTTGACTTAGTGCTTTCCAATTTTATACTAACAGCAGATTAAAGCAGTGGGAAAAAAAACGTCCCAGCAGAATAAAATATCTGTGATAAAACTTCAAGAGCCCCAGTGGTGGAATAACCTTGCATGAGGCACCAATTTACGGGGTAAATTTTAGAATACATATTAGAGGGGAAAAAAATAGCATGAGAGATTCAAGTAAGTAGCACTGTCTTCTGCCCGTAATACTGCTGTATATCCTACAGTTCCCTTGAGTGATTATGCCAATATCTGCGGCATTGGGATTGGTCACCTATAAATCAGGAGGAGAAAACCTTCACATCTTTTCTGTGAAGAATCATAAACTGGGAAACTAAATGCAGGCAAATGGATCCAAAAACTTTATTCGTATAGCAGAGTGACATAAGCAAATATAAATCCCAATAGTGTTATTATAATGCCTGCTAAGCTAATTGAGAACATATTAATTTGCTTCCACAAAATAAATTAGTTACAGTTATATGACCCCAAGGTCATCTCCTTTAGGAGATGTCTAGCACTTGAATTAACTATTCAACTCTTCACAGTAAGTGGCCTCAGCCAATCAATGCCAAATAAATACTGCTGAAATATGCATTTAATTATCCTAACACTTTAGCTTCTAAACCCCTTTCTTTGCCAACAGTATTTTTGTTTGCTAATTTATTCTAGAAGGGTGAGAATTTTCTGAGTTTAGTCCGAGCATCATCTTTGTAAACTCTGATCCCAAAAGAGATTACAGACAGCCGTGACAGATAGAACTGGTTACAGATATTCCTTTGATATAGTGGAGCAAAATATTTTTTTTCCAAATTCTTTATATTGTTGGTTGCAAGAAGAAAACACAGACAAATAATTTTTATGAAGTTTCAAAATCATGAGCCTCCAGTGTGCCTTGCCAGGTTAACTAAGGGCAAAATGCCTCTTCTAAATGAAGGATCCATATTTTGCCAAACTCAGAGTTACTACAGATGAATTAAAACTGAAATTTAAAATGTCAGTGACCTCACTACAGTACTATTTTTGAAATTATATGGTACAATTTACACATCAACTAAAGCCTGCTTCAAAAAACATTGAAATACAAGTTGTTCTGAAAGCTAAAAGCTGCTTTCCATCCTCCTGATTTGCTAAAACCAATCCTAATGAATCCTGGGTTTGTAAAGCCTAGGCCCATGTCAATAAACCCAGTTTAAGCCCCTTACATAAGTACTGTATTGGACTCCTCTCCACATCATCCCTCAAGGAACTCACAATAAGTTGTTAATTAGGTTTCTCACATTATGTATTAATCCCTAGAAATAAGAAAGCTCCTGGCCATTCTTCTGTATTACAGCCTCAGTATGCCTTTGTTCCAAAACTGCCCGGCAGGCCCTGGCAAGAGGGCAATTCTGAAGGTTCCGTCTATAGCTCGCCGCTCTATATCGGAACTCTGTGGGTCCTTTTCACTGAGAGACTTCCCCAGACGGCTCAAGTGAAGGTAGAAAGAAGGTCCCTGCACCCGGAGTGTGGGTTCTATTGTCCCATGGTGGAATACAACCAGTCGAAGGTCTTGACCTGTTGAGTTCTCTGGCAGCAGGACCTCAAAAGGCCGGCACACTGCGTTTTTATTTGGGAGTGGTCTTTTACAAGAGATAAGAAGGGCTCCAATAAGGAGAATACAAGGGATGGTACAGAACAAAACAGACAGCAATTATCACCACTGGGAAAAGGAGTGTGGGGGGACATTTGGAAGTTAACCAATAATTTGACCAACTTTCTCAGAAATTTCTCAAAGAAGGGGAAAGGTTTCAAGGTGAATGACAGGGCTTCAGAAGGTGGGAGATTTTAACTGACATACAAACTTCAGGGAGAAACCAAAGTGAAATTTTGGGCAGGGGTTACAGAACAAACCATTTACTCAAACTAAACAATAGCTACTAAACATAGAAAAGCTTAAAATGCATCACCATACTTCTGCAAATTGGAGTAGAATTATTTGCCACTTATTTGGACTACTGTAAATAAGAGCTCAACTTGGTCCTGCGTATAGAATAATCCCTGCATAACTAAAAAGTACTTGTCTTTTATTCTTGTACCTTTTCTTGGATTTTGCATGATTTATTATGTAAATAAACAAACATATCCAACTGCAGTCTTAAAAATACTCTAATTTTGCTATTTCTTGTAATATCATTTTCATGAATATGAATTATTTTAAAGAGAAGAATAAATCTGATGATATCCTGCAGACTAGTAGACTTCGTACCTTCAGAAAAAAAGTTTTGTTAATTTTTAAACAAGAAGCATTCGTTATTGTGCTTTCAGTGGCAAGACTGACTTTTTTTGTAAATGATGACCATAATTACATCCCTCATAATGAACACTGCTATTACTAAACAGTCCAATTTATATAATGTCTCCACTCTAGGAGACTTTGCTTTTTAATTGAGGAGAAAAGGCAGATAATGACTGAAATTATAGTTTAATACTATTATTTTTAAGGATATTGCAAAAACCATATATAGACTATATTAATCTTTAAGCAAAATTTAATCAGACTGTTTCTGCTTAGCCAGAAAAAGAACTGGGTTATCTGTCCTGACTCTAATGCAATGTTGATGTTTCTCCTAGTTCTAGAGAAATGTACAAATTAAGTTATACCCAACTGATATTTTTACACAATGTAAAACATTTCTATGTCATTCATGTACTTAATTTAAGCTTGGCAGAACTATGTATAAACCAGAATTACTTGAAACTGCTACTAGCCAAATAAGGAATGTCTTCACAATTACTTTTAGCTCTAGGAAACCTTTTATTCAACTGTAAATACAAAGTCTTTGCGGCTTTGTCTGAGATCTTTGGAGATGGTCTGGTCTTGAAGTCAACACAAAATTGTTATCAAAGAAAAGGATTTTATCTACATTTGTTCTTGTTTTTCCAGGCAGAGGAAAAGACTAACATGGCATAGGTGACCACTTCCAGAGCTAGCATTCTAAACATCAACACATGAGACTTCCTGCAAAAAGGTACCTAGGGAATGCTTATGACTTTCTTGTAGTATTTTCTGAATATTTTCAGCTGAGTTCAGAAGTGCTTCATGAAACAAAAAGACGCAAATTTTGCTGAGTTTAAGTACTGTTCAGCTAATGGCAGCTCCTAGGAAAATGCTGATTTTGCCACAGTTCACACATGGCACATTCTCTTGCTGTTTCCCTGATTAAATATATGACTGCATATTCCTATTTGTGTTCTAAGATGGTTTGCAAAATTACACAAATTTAGTTTAGGTTTTTGGTAGTGCCTAAATGACTTTGGAACAAAAGTGTTTCTCGTACTGCAAGGAATCTATCCTAAGGGTAATGATTTATGAAATCCTGCTGAAATCATTTGTACTGCAGCTCTATGATTTTTTTCTGGCCACAATTTTAGTGAAAAGCAACATTATTAGAAGAAAAAAGCAGTGTGATTTGGAGAGATCCTTCTAGAACATGTGTTTGATTCAAAGTGGCATTTTAAAGTTATACCCCAGGCTTTATGAGCTTTTGGTCAAGCTGTGCAGGTCAGATTATGTTTTGTAGCATCAGAAAGTCAGAAAGGGCAGAGGGGAGGGCTTTGCATCCTCTCCAGAGGGCTTTCCATCATTTGCAGTCTAAACATATATGCCCTATGATGACATTAGACAGAGATTTCAATCCTTAAAAGGTGGTGGACGGATATTTTCTAGCTAACTGGACCTTTGCAGGTATTTGTAAAAAGGCTCAATAAATATCTGTAGGAAAAAAAATAAAACAATAATTGCCATGGAAGGCAAAGACGTTGTTTGGTTTTGAATGAGAAAAATTAAAACAGAATGTTTTGTTTCAGGCCAGCTCAGCCCAAATCAAAAAATCATGATCTGACATACTGAAAAGAAGCTTTTCATTTCACATCAGTTTGACATTAATCAACATCTGTCTGAAGTGCTGTTACGTGCCATGAGATTTGTAGTTCTTTGTGCTCAGGACCTGAAAGCACGTTTCAGCTGTCAAATCCAAGTACATGTCCTAGCCCTCTGCTAATAAACCTTGCGTGTACATCATCCACCTCCCACTTCTTTCCCTTCTTCTTTGCTGTGTTTTACCTAGGAAAGGAATTGAACTTGCAGAGAGAAACCATGACACACAAGCATCGCTCCTCTTGTCTTGCCAGCTGTGGGAATAGGACTGCAGACCTTTCCATGGAGAAAATACACTCTTTGGACTGAGCCATAACCTTGCCAGATGAACCCTGCTTTACTTTGCTCTCTCCCCGTTAAAGAAAAAGATGTCTCTAGGAAACAGGTTTACTTTCAACATACCAGAATATGGCCTGTTGTCTATAAAGGATTGTATTCTGATGTTCATTCTTTAAACTGTAAATAACTTTGAAGAAGTTTGTCAGACTGTTGTGGGACAGAAGGTTAATGAATTGTGTAATGAAGGAAGAAGAGGCTTCCCCATCTCCTGATCTATCTCAGTGATATGTTTTGCATGTTAACTGCTGAATTCATAATACATCTTAGCTGTAACTAAAACATTTTTGAAGCCAAATTCCTAATTTAAAAGGGTAGTTTCCTAAAACTAAAGAACAGTTACTGCTACAAGATTTTTGGTTATGTGAACAAAAATCTTAAAGAGCAACTGTAAAAAAGATGAACTAACATTGCTGGCCACAAACTTTTGTGAAAGAAACCTACGTTTCCATAAAAATGCACAGACAGCTGTGCAAAATGAAAGATTCATCTTGAAAAATATTTTCTGAAGTGTTTTACATTTTGTACAACAGGCACAGTTTTACAGCGAGTTGAAGGAGACTATAGATCTGCTGCTGTTAGCCCTAGTTATGGAGTACGCACACCAACTTACTTGAAGGAAAATGAAAATGTAGCCTTATAGCCCCAACCTGCTTGTGGCTGCATTTTTGTTCATGTAGCCTATCAATTTTGATTCAACTCAACATATCTTGTTTTCCTCTTGCAAGGATTTTTGACAAAATAAGTTAAACATCTTTTAATATCACTGAGGCACATCCCAAATATACCAGATGTCCTCAGCAACCTTTCTTACATTGCTGAGAATGATTGTCACATTAGCACAGCTCAAGTGAACTAGCTTGAATAAAATTTTTTTCAGTGTTAGGGTGGTAAGAAACTGGAGTGGCTTGTCCAGAGAAGCTGTGGACTCTTTATCCATGGAATTGTTCCAGGCCTAGCTGGATGGTGCTCTGAGCAACCTGGTGTAGCGGAAGATGTCCCTGTCCATGTCAGGAGGTTTGAAAAGAGAAGATCTTCATGGTCCTTTCCAACCCAAAGCATCCTGTGATTGAATGATTCTGTGAAATAAAAGACAAGCAAAACCATTCTTCTGCAGTCTCTTACAGACAGTAATCTCAAGAACAATGTTAAAGAACAATGTTAAAGGCCACACTTGTTGATGTCTTGTAAACCAGGACATGCTTGCATATGCATATGCTTCTAACACTCTTTCTCTGTGTTTATGGAGTAAAACTTCTAGTGTCAGACACTTTTTGTGGTATTTTTTCTAGTGAGTTTGCAACCATTCACTTTCCAGCATTAGCTCTGGGGAAAGGTACCCGTCTCTGAAATGGTGATATTTGGGGGAATATGTAAGATGTTTCCTTCGTCATGGCTTAAAAGTGATTGTTTACTTGAAGGGTAAACTGAGGCAGTTGGGGGAAAACGAAAACACAAATATCATCTACCACTGTTCTGCTATCCTGCTATGAATATATTGTACTAACTCAAAAAAACCGGCTGAACAAATTCCAACCAACACACATTTGAAGATCAGTATAGAAATATCACAGAATTATGTTCTACATATAGAATACAAAGATAAATGGAAGCAGCCCAAAATGAGTGAAAACACTGGTGGCCAACAGACTGAAAATACTGTTTGTTATAGCATATGATCTAGCTTGAATGACATTATTTTGGAAAAACTTCACAGGCTCAATTGCATTTTACAGCTGAAAATATTGACATTGTTGTGACAGCCCATGCTGAACAGAACAACAAATTGGTATTAGAAAGCAGAGGGCTCTAGGACAGAATGCCAAATTTAATGTTCAAACTACTTTTGTATGGAGGGAATACAACATTCTCGCTTCATACAAATTGATAAGTGAGGCTTTACTTTGTGGTACTAATGGTGAGGATGAAAACTCAATTCCAAACTGTATAAGGTTCTGTAAAAAGATTCCCTTGAAATAGCTCCAAGCAATTAATTGCAGGCTTAGAGCATACTGATAAAAGCTTACTGTCCTCCTTACCTCCTACTCTTTCTCACTGCTACCCTCAAATCTTTTCAATAAACTTTGTTTGAGGACACCAACCCAGTCTCAAATATTATGAAGCACTTTATTAGTAAAACAGCTTTTTATAGGAAAAATGTCCAATATTCACAAGAAGGTTTATAAAAAAGTGCAGTGGTTTCAGATGTACTTTCCATCAAAAGTGTTGCTCAGGTTCGATATAGAATTTCTGGTAAAAAAAAAAAGGGAGCAAGCCATGAATTAATATACTTAATATACAAGCCAAACACAAAACCTGTTTAGAGCTACACCAAGAGTTAGCCTGAGACTTCTGGATATCATTTTTGTCTTGTATTCTTATGGTAACACAGGATATATTTTGTAGCTCAGTATTAGGGAAAATTAGGAGATATGTATAAACACAAGTTTTGTGTGTCTAAAAAATCTTTTCCAACTTTGGGATACTTCTTGAAATAAACAGATCACTGTAAAAAATGCTAATTTTACACTGATAAGGAATAGAAGATACTGCTACCATCTCACTAAGATGCACAGGAGGGAAATTTGTTTCTAGTCTTGTTTATTTGCAATGTTTTCCACAGATTGTGAGCCTCCTGTTTTCTTAGACACTGAGATTTATCCGCTAGGTACAACATGTGGAGGGGGTTTCTGAAAACATTGGGGTGAATATCACTAAACAGGAAGATGATAAACACTTTAATAGCAAAAGATCCAAGAAACTTGTAGTAGACAAGCCATAAGCCACACTACTTGATAAAAGTCGTTAGAAAATCTAACCTTTTACATCACTGAATAAAAATAAACTGATATGGTTTTATTTTTTTCTGCTTTGTTTCTGAAGATAAGGTGCAAAATGACAAATCATCAAAATTTACTTTGCATTCTTGCAATATAGAGAGAGGCGTGGTAGATTTTAAAACCAATGTGTTCCAAACAACGGGCTTTCATTTCAAATAATCTGTATTTCTACGCAAGCAACAAAGTACACTTTGTTGAATAGCAGGATTGTTATCTTTTGCCAAGTTGAATGTCCTTCACATAGAGCCTACCTATTTAAGCTGTGATATCAGAAGATCTGAAACAACAGCTAATATACAAAGACAAGATGAAAACCAAGCATATTACTTTCCGGTTGAGTAAAGGGATTGTTTTGAGAAATGAAAATTGCTGCTAGTCCCCGTGTCTCGTTGATGTAGCACTCCCAGCAGGGTTCTCTCAGGGAGTCCCTAGTTGTTCAAAGAGGAGCAAATGCCAGAAGAAATGGCCAGTGAGAAACACATAGGGAATTACAGTGGTGCAAGGCTTGCTGTGAAACAAGCTACCTTCTTCTCAATCTCTTAGTCTTTAAATGTTCACCTCTGACTTCTCAGTGATCTCTGTTTTGACTGGCTCAAAGGTCATTACAGAGCCTTTTCCTGTCAATTCCCTGTATTTTTCCCCTACCTTTTACTTCTCTTTCCTCACTCAGACTTCCCTTCCTCAAACTCATCCTTGTGCTAATTGTAAGGGAAGGAGAAGGATTGACCCCTCCCATAGTGGTGCCCTTCATTTGCCTCCGCTGAAGATTGGTCACCAATAGCTCCAAGAAAACTCTCTGCCCAGGAAGTGCGGACTATGCAAAAAGAAAGAGTAAAGATGCTCTGAAAGCACCAGAAAAACAACATCTTGTCCTCTGACTTCTTCCTTTCACCATTTTGTGCTTTTTCTCTAGCCTTTTTTCAATGAGGCACATGTGTTAAGTCTATGTTATGTACTTTTAGCTGTCGGAAATGGGGTTAAGCAGTGTGGGAGTTGGCCAAGCTGAAGCAACTATAAACCTAAAGCCCTGGGAAATCCCTTTCAAGTTGTGGCAAGAAGTAAAGGTTCATGGGAATTTGTATGTTAATGAAACTATTCCAAATAAGGTAATGTTTTTATGATTGGTCAGTTATGTCTCACAAATATGGTCATGTTCCCAGTTTGCATTTCTGATTGTACCCTTACCCTCAGATCTACCCTATATATTGTTATCTTTCCCCTCTTCCCGGGTTCTTTAGCATTGATCCTATACCTTGTGCAGCTTCCCCTAGTTTGTTATTTGACCATTAAAGTTCTCTTCCGGATGACCTGACTAACCCATTCCTCTATTTTGCCACACACGTTTCCAGCTGGACTGGTCTTGAAGTCACACACACCAGCCTGACAAGTGGCGTCCAAACAGGGACACTCACATTGAGGGACATGTCGGTCTTGGTTTGGCTGGGATTGCCAACCAGTAGGACTTCTCTCTCCACAGTGGACTGTCAAGTTATCAGGCCTGACACATGGTTTGGTGAGTTTTGGGTGACCCTCGGAGTTAGAGCAGTCAGCTCAGTGGGTGGTGTTCAGAGGAGTGACCAGCTGACCCTGCAAGAGGCAGATAAGTGGGGAAGGGATAGTTTAAGCCATCACCCTTTCCTAATGTTGGGGGGACATATCCCACCCCATCCAAGTTGTGCTCATTGCACGATGCTTGCTAAACTATCAATGGTAGAGAGGGATATATATAAACATTTAAATTTTATGTTGACGGTCCATGGAAAGAAGGTGGGCAAAAAGGAACTTAAAAACATTGTGAAATGTGTCTTTACCAACATCTCGGATGCTTTGGATTTTAGTATTCTTTCTAAGGAGCTATACGACTCAGGGAGGGTTAAATTATATGACTTAACTACTAAGAAAGATTTGGCAGCACCCTAAATGCTCCCCATCTTTTGAGACTTTGAAAGCCAAGAAAAAGTGCTCTGGCCCTAATTCCAATACCTCTTCTCCACGTGGGATCATCACTAATCCTGCTAACCCTGATGACTGACCATCTTGTGAGTGAAGTGTCTCAGACTCAACCACATGATCAAGCAGCAAATGTCCATAGGCCTGTACTTGATGATATTATAACTGCATCAATAAAACCACTAGTAAAACTACCCGATGGTAGTACACTAAATCTTGATTTTCTAGACATCAGACAAGGGTCTAGTGAACTATATATGAAATTTATTGACCACCTTAAGCAGGTCATCAAAAGACAATTCATAGGGGAAAAGGCTGAGTTGGTGAAAAAATTAGGGGTGTTGAATGCAAAGCCTGAATGCAAAAAAGTGTTACGTGCCCTGCCACCTGAGCCTGAGCCAACCCTGATACAAATGATTGAGGCCTGTAACTGCCTTGGAACGCCACAATATTGGGCTACCCTGCAAGCTCAGGCTGTGGGCCAAGGAGTGACAGAAGCTTTGGTAGCAATGCAAATCACACCCAAGGGACCACAACAACAAGGTCTGTGCCCATACCACCAGTGCGGGGAACAAAGATGTCTCCGTGCCTTTGTTCCAAATTGCCTTGGCTGACCCTAGCACTGTGGCAAATCAGAAGGTCCCGTCCATAGCTGCTCTACTTCGAGGTACCTGTGAGTTCTTTTTGCCCAAAGACAACATCAGAGACGGCTGTGGTGAGGTGCAGAAAGGGTGGCTCCACTGAGAGGTTCACATATCAGCTTTTATTGTTCATAGCTGGAAAACAACAAGGCCGTGAGCCTGGTTCAGTGGAATTCCCTCAGGAGAGCCTCCTGACTGTGCCCTGCCCCTGTTTTTTAAAGGGAGGTGTATCCCAGGGGTTGGCAACACTGAAGTCCAATAGTTGGATACAGGGGATGGTTCAGGACGGGACAGACAGCAGTTATCACCAGTTGAGATAGGGAGGTGAGGAGGGGAGTTGGTCCTCAGCCAATCGCTTGACCAGTCTCTCAGACTTACCAGAAGAAAGGGAAGGGTCTTGGGGTGAGAGGCAGGGCCCCAGGGAGTTGTTAACTTGTGACTGACAGAATACAAACTTTGGGAAAGACCAAAAGTGAGTTTTGGGGAGGGGTACATAGTTACAAACCATTATACAAAACTTAACAATAACTAATAAACATGGAAAAGCTAAAAACACACCACCACACAAAGACACTTTAGAAAAAAACTGCCCCCAGTGAGGACTGACGCCTGTCCCTAGGACCAGTGGGTGCAGAAAAAACTACCATCAAACTAACAAGTCTTATTTCAAGCAAGAAAGCTACAGTGGGCCTCAGCTGAGAAAGTTCCAACGGAGCGTGGGATGGCCCCACGCTATGACATAAATGCCTCATCTGACCATGCCTGTAGCCCTGATGTGTATGCTTCGGACCTTGAAATTCCTTTCCCAGGGAGTTTTCTGTAAACAGGACAAGATGTTTACACTCTTTTCCTAGGAGGGACTCTCTTGATGTCCCTCTGGGTTGACCAATATGGTTGAAAGGGTTTGCCTTTGTTCCACCAATCAATTTGTCTCTGTACAATAGTATATAAGAATTCTCAGCCTAATAAATCTCAGAGTCAAATTCATGCAAACTTCAAAAGTGTTTGTGTTTTTTGTGTTGCCCAAGAGCGACACATGCCCATGAACACTGAAGGCCAAGTGGTCCAGAGCCTCAGCACACCATCTTGAAGCTTCCAGCAACCATACCCACAGGTACTGTGCTGTAGCTGGCAAGCTCCAAGCCAGTAATGTTAACAGACTTCTCCGCTTACACAATATCTGTGGGTCAATTAGGGCCCAAAGATCAGCCTCATGAGCTGCTTATTTTGGGGAGCTGCAGGATGAGCACTGAACAGTTTTTCGTGCTTCTCTCACTCTTGTCAGTAACATCGTGCCAAGAGATTACGGTGCTGGTGATGTGCACAGATCCACTGTGCATTATTCCAAAAGGACTGGTGATTGCAAAAGCAATCCTTCTTCCAGACTGGACTGACTCTCTAATAATGTGGACAGAGGCAATTGGCAGGGATCAACCACAACTGGCATGGACCTTAGAGCTCATCATATGCAAAGGCTTGTCATCACAGGACTCATGGACACTAGCACAATTGTCACAATCATCTCCTGCTCCAAGTGGCCTCCCAGCAGGACTCTTGCATCCACCCCTGGAGGACTGACAGGAACTGGAGGTAAGAGTGACAGCCTCAGGAGTGCCCAGCTAATCAAGATTAAAGGACCAGAGAATCAGTTGCCACCACAAGACCTTTTGTGGTAAGAGCCCCAATAGTTCTATGGGGAAGGGACATATTATCCCAATGGGGCCTACACTTGGAGACACATTTTTAGTTGGGGCCATTGAACAGTGTGACACTCTTAAGTTATCCTGGAAAACAGACAAGCCCTTAAGGGTACATCAGTGGCCCCTCCCTGAGAAAAAACTTGTTGTGCTAGAGTCTTTAGTACAAAAACAACTTGAAAAAGGGCATATTGTACCAACTACAAGTCCTTGGAACACCCTCATCTTTGTCATCCTAAAACAAGTGAACAATAAGTAGTGACTCCTCCGTGACCTAAGGGAAGGAGACGGACATGGGTGCCCTACAACCACGCCTTCCATCACCTGTGATGATTGCCAGAGATTGGGACTTGACTGTGATCGATCTGAAATACTGTTTTTTCAATATACCTTTACATCCTGAGGATGCTCGGTGATTTGCCCTTTCCATCCCATCCATCAATCGTCAGGCTGCCTTATGGCAGTACCACTGGACAATGCTACTGCATGGAATGAAAAACAGTCCCACCATCAGTATGTGGCCAAGGTATTAAGTCCGATCAAAGAGAAACATCCACAGATAACCATCTATCATTACATGGATGACATACTCCTTGCAGCCGAAAATGATCTGCTTCTCAATGAGGCCCTGACAGCCACCACTGCAGCCATCCAAACAGCTGGTCTTACCATCATCGAGGAGAAGACACAAAAAGTGCCTCCACTGAGATATTTAGGACTCCAAATTCTCTCTCAGACAATATAACCTCAACTACTGCAATTAAAAGATAATCCACAGATGCTTCATGACATGCACAAATTGCTGGTACCATCAGTTGGGTCAGACCCTTACTAGGGATTACCAACAAAGATTTACCCTCTTTGTTTGCTTTATTAAGAGGAGACTCAACACTAAATTCACCTGGGCAGCAAACCACAGAGGCTAAAGAAGAAAGTGTCTGCAGCCATCCAAGGTTGCCAAACTCAGAATGGATCCAGTGTTACCCTTTCAGTTAGCAGTTTTGGGAAAGGGACCCCAACCCTATGCTTTGATTTTCCAGTAGGATTTTGAGTTACCTTTGTTAATCTTAGAATGGATTTTTTACCCCATCAGGCGTGGAAAACCATTGTTACCCAACAAGAAATTATAGCTGAGCTCATCATGTCAGCCCAATCCCACCTAATTTCCCTTTCAGGGAAAGATTTTTCTACTCTATTCCTGCCCCTAACCATTATGAATTTAGATTGGCTACTCCAACAATCCGAACCCCTACAAATTACACTTGAAAATTACTCAGGTCAAATTTCCATCCATTACCCTAAACATAAGTTATTACATTCTAATTTTAATTTAATTCCCAAATTAGTGATGCGCCTTTAGATCTGCTCGCCATCTTCACTAATGGATCGGGCAAATCCCACAAATCAGTTATAGCATGGCAGGATCCCATAATACATGATTGGAAATCAGACATTGAAACAGCAGAGGGTTCTCCTCAAATAGTTAAGTTAGTGGCTGTTGTTTAAGCGTTTTTAAGATTTACCTGTCCTTTTAATTTAATTAAATTCTACTTTAAGGCCATCCTTGCTGCAGACAGATTTATTACAAGTGGAAATATGTAGAGGAGGAAGTGGAGGACTGGATTTTAGACTAGATCAGACATGGAAAAGAAATGAAAAATAATATTTGGGGGAAAAAACCCTGAAAGTTTGAGAGCTAGAATAGCTGCCTCATTGCTGGAGAAGGAAGAAAGGAAGCAGAGATAAAATTGTAGCTCTCTCCTTCACTCTTACAATTTTCTTGGAGGCCAAGAGGAATAGTAGAGAATATTTTGCACCGAATAGCCTCATACACTCCCTTTGCTTTTATCCCTGCAAGAATTAAAAGGTGAAAGACCAAAGGAGCATAGAATTTCTCAAGATGGAAGGGACCCATAAAGATCAAGAATCACAGAATTAATAAGGTTGACAGGAACCATCAGTGGAGTTATCTGGCTCAACCTCTCTGCTCAAGCAGGGTCATCCCAGAGCATATGCCACAGGATTGTGCCCAGACAGTTCTTGTGGATCTCCAGTGAGTGAGACTCCACAACACCCCTGGGCAGTATGTGCCAATGCACAGTCATCTGCAAAGTAAAATTCTTCCTCATGTTCAAGTGGAATTTCCCTGTGCATCAGTTTGTGTCCATTGCCTCTCGCCCTATTGCTCAGCACCACTCAAGCAGAGGCTCCATCCCTTCAAATACTTGAATATATTGACAAGACCTTCCTCCTAGCTGTCTCAGCCTTTCTTCATAATTGAGGCTGCAATCCCCTAATCATCCTCATAGCCCTTGACTAGGCCTGCTCCAGGAGCTCTATGTCTTTCTTGTCTTGGGGAGCCCAGAATTGGACACACTTCTCCACAAATGGCCTTACCAGGGCAGACAGAGTAAAGAGGCAGGATCACCTCTCCCAGCCTGCTGGCAGTGCTGTTCCTGATGCACCCCAAGTCCCCATTGGCCTTCTTGGCCACCAGATCACCCTGCTGGCTCATGGACAGCTTGCTGAACACCAGGAACCCCAGGTCCTTCTCCTCAGAACTGCTTCCCAGCAGATCAGATCCCAGCCTGTGCTGGTGCCTGGGGTCCTCCCTGGTGCAGGACCCTGCATTTGTTCATGTCAAATTTCAGACAGTTGCTCTCTGCCCANCAAGGGCATTTTACACTACAATGGGGAAGGGTGGCACCCTGGCATCTTGCCAATAGGAGAGGGTCAACCAGGGTGATTGACAAGACAGGGTGATACCACCAAGGGGTTGGGATAGGGGGGTTCAGGGGAATGGGATGAACCATTTACAAATCTTGATTACACACTGTAACACATGTCTCCACTCAACTGAGGCCTTTCTGAAGGGCTGCAGGGCCCTCTGGGGTATTGGCCACTGCTCCCAGCTCTGGGTCATCAGTGACCTGCTGAGATGGCATCTGTCTCTTCATCCAGATGGGACAAAGTACTTGAGACAGGCCTCCAGCTAGACCCTGTGCCACTGAAGATAACCCTCTGGAATCCTCCATTCATCCAGTTTTCAATCCACCTCACCATCCATTTAACCAGTCCACACTTATAGACTTTGACAATAAGGGTAACATGGGAGATAGTGCCAGAAAACAATCAAGTCCAACCCTTTGCTCCTTACAGGATTACCTGAAAATAAACTATATATCTAAATCATTTATTGCTTGCATATAGAGCTTGAGAAATTCCAGCAATTATCTAGGCAATCATCATAAACATACGTAACTCTCAGCTTTCCAAGGTCAAAATGAGAAAAACAAAAGTTGTAAAAAATTCTGATGGATGCAAGATTGAAAAAGACTGGACTAAGTGTTATGGTATGGCTGAAGGTATCAAAGATTGCCATTTATTTCTGAGACTAAAAGCTATTATACGATTTCAGCAGAAGTCTCCAGTTACTTTTGTGTTATGAAATGCATCATAATTAAATTATTTAAAAGTTAAATGCATGTGTGTTTAAAAACCCAACATGGTAGACAAAAACATCCCATGAGGAAAATTGAAATATTATTAGAATGATAGCTTTAAAGTTACTCTCCACAATTAGTCTTATTTAATTAGATGAAAAGTATTTTAAAAATGAAGAGAGACTATGTGCTAGTCACCTATAAAATAGCTATATTATTATTAGTGGTGGTGGTGTTGTTGTTAAGGTAGGCTTGCATTTTCCACTTGGTGACATTTTAATGTGGTTTTTTTTTCTCTACACTAAGTTATTATCACAGTCAAACCAATATGGACAGAATGCACATCATTCAGGAGAAGGTTTACACCCTTCACAAGAGAAGTGAACTATGGAGAGAACCCAATGCTCGTGTTAAATTAAGGTTTCATCCACTATGTTCAATTACTGAGTAAATATGCACTAGCTGTATGCTTTGAATACCGAAACAATTAATTGCCTCCTAAAGTGAGACACTTCTGTGCTATTTCTTAGCATACTATTGCTTGATTATGTGTATTTCACTACCTCAAGTTCTTTTCAAAGTATCAAAGCTCAAAAGATCTGGTGTGTGTATAGAATCTTTCAATGAAGAAATAACTTTAAGCGCTTCCAATAGGTGTTTAAGGAACTACTTTTGGAAAAGTCTTCCTAGATAAAATATGCTGAAGACACAATCCGAAGCTGGAGGAAGATCAGTGGATGAAGAAATAGCTCAGTGTTGGCAATTTTCAATGTACCAGACAGAAAATTATAAACAGCCCAATAGCCCAATACAGTGCTAAGGAAACACCATGTGCCAAGTCATTATACTGCAAACCAGCAAAACATAGTGCCTCAGTAAAAAGGGGATTGTAGGTCTTAGATTCATATCATGATTAGATGAACCTTGCTCAGAGAACCTTTATATTTCTTTTGTGTCATTTGTGAATTTGCTTTGTGGGAATTTGTACTTAGACATGTTAATTTCTCAGGTCATATAACCATTCTACCTATGGAAACAAATCAAGCATGTATGAATGAAAGCTAAAACTCTTGTCCTTACACTGTGAAAAAATGGTAGATTAGTTACTAGAGGTTAGAGTGCTGTGGTTTTCAAGCTGTGGTGCTACCATTGTTTGCAATTCACAAAGACTGCTTTGTTAATCCTCAGAATGACACATGAAGGAAAATCAAAGAGCAGAGAATTTGAGGTTAAGAGGAGAACCATAGTTCTGTCAGAGTAAAAAGGGTCAATTAAGCAAAAAAGCAAAACCTTATTTTAGAATGTGTTGCTGAAAATAAACAAGAGACAGTAGTGTATGTAAGGTGTTTATTAAATTAATATTAGACATAATTATTAGTTTAATGCTTATTTTGAAATAGACCATACTAACAGTTTGTTAAAACAAATGTTTAGTGGGACACTGTAACTTTCTTAACCAATTACAGTTTTCATGATTGATATAAACAAACAGAAACCTTCACTGAAAACTCGGTCCTTGGTTCCTGGATTTTTGGCAGTCAAATACCGTATTATCCTCTCAAACAGCAATACAAGAGAGGAATGACAAAGGGTGAAATAGCTGATAGAAGAATATATTCCAAATACATGAGGTTTTAGTTCAAATAAATATTACTTCCTTTTCTCCCTTCTCCTTCCTTCCTTCCTTCCTTCTTTGCTTCCTTCCTCCCTTCCTCCCTTCCTTCCTTTCCTTCCTTTCCTTCCTCCTCTCCTTTCCTTTCTCTCTTTTTCTTTCTCTCTTGCTCTCTTTCTCTCTTTCTCTCCGTCTTTCTCTCTTTGTTTCTCTCTCTCTCTCTTTGTTTCTCTCTCTCTCTCTTTGTTTCTCTCTCTCTCTCTTTGTTTCTCTCTCTCTCTCTTTGTTTCTCTCTCTCTCTCTTTGTTTCTCTCTCTCTCTCTTTGTTTCTCTCTCTCTCTCTTTGTTTCTCTCTCTCTCTCTTTGTTTCTCTCTCTCTTTCTCTCTATCTCTCTTTCTTTCAAGGGCAGAATGAATAGAAAGGAAGAAAAAAAGCATTATATAAGTAAACAGGGAGTGAAAAGACAAAGACAGCATGAAAAATTACACTCTCTCTATAGCTGTTGCTTAGTATTTAGATTTAAAAAAAAATAGGTGGCCTCAAGACAGAAGCCAAATGGATTTAATCTGAAGACACTGAAATATTCCAGGCTCTTCTGCAAAAATGTGATTTGATTCTCCTGACTTCTGTCTTCCTAAAAGCTATGTTGGTGTGGACTTATGCTGTTGGAGCAGCTGTGTCTACATGAAACTTTCACAGAGAGAATAAGGTTTGCTTTCCATTCTTATACAAGAACAAGATAGGCAGCTTTATTATGGCAGATCTCTTTCCTCATACAATACAACAGATTCTGCTGCCTTGTTGCAAACACAGATCAGCTGTCATCAAACTTATTTGGTGAATGAATTCAACACAACGTTTTCAGTTCTGTTTTCAGTTACATTACAGAAAAAAAAAAGTCCTTCTGAATTACATGAGTAACTGTTAATTCATTTTCCTTATTCTACTCTTGAGATAACTTGTTAAATTAATCCTGTCTTCATTTATTTTATGGCATCTTCATGTTTAAATTCTGACTTTGTGAACATCTGTTTCAGTCACTGTTGCAAAGCCATGACTTTTATGAGCTTTACATATTTTAGATAGATTTACTGTTGACCTTTATTAAGAAGTTGAATGTTTTTGTTGTTACTAACATTTATATAATTGATATTGTTGATATTGTTAGTGCCACCAGGGTACTTCCTTTAAGTGAATTACTATGTCTTGGCTGATAATCCCACTTAACCATACTAAATCAGATAATTGTTATTTAATTTTTCTTGGCTTTGAAACAAAATGTATCTTCAACCTCTTCAGTACTAGGCAACTGTAAATTGCTATTTATTTCAAACACACCATAGGTATAGTTTTCGTGTTTCTTTTCGTGTTTCCTTTTCCTCACTTTCACTTACCATCAAATAATAAAAGTCAGATAATAATGCTGCTTAACTCATTGTTACGTAACTGCTGAGAAATCCAACATAGTCTAAACTAATGAGGAAATGTTTTTTGATCTTTTGGAAAAAAAATGCATTCTGGTGCTGAAAAGCAGAATTAATTAATTTGATTTCCAGTATGTAGAGAAACTGCCTGAATCAGAGAAAGTGTCTACTACAAACAGTTGCTCCATGGCGGATATGGCCTTGGCATATTGACTGTGGAAACTTTAGTTTTCTCTAAAGCGCAAATTATTCTCACTATCATGCGTCAGCCCTTTTGTTGTAAATTCAGATTCAAATGCACTGTTTCAGAGAAACGGTATGCCATTTACAATTTTCACATTGATGCTGAACTCAACTCAGTCATCCTTAAACAAAGAATAAACTAAATGTCCAGTGAAAGTGGTGGATATTTTAAAGCCCTCAATTTATTGAGCATATGGGATGAATTTTCTTCACCTCCTACAGGTGCTCCAACAGAAGCAATCCGAGCTTAACATACGGGCTAGTGCATCCATTTGGTGGCCAGTGGAGGCTGCTCAATTTAAATCTTATTAGATGATATGGAAGAAATCCCAGCCTGATGGGATTTCAACTGCCTCTTCCTTCCTGTTTCTTTCAGTAAATCCATGGGCAGAGTCTCATCACAGTGATGAGATAAAAGAGCGAGCAAGCTCATATTACACTTTCCTATTGTTAGAGTTATTTAATACCTCTTACTATAAAATCATGTTGATAATATCATCCAGTTTGGGACTGAAGTTCTACTTTGCTGTTAAGCACCTCAATATTAATTTTTTGGCAAGTTTAGACAAAATGTTTTGGGTGGTTCTGAAAAAATTATTTGCTTGTATTAAAAATTATTATTTTAGGGAACTCTAAAACAGCAATACATTGAGTGAGCTCCTTGAAATATAGCAGGTGGAATTGTCTGCACTGAAAACACACTTTCTAGCATCAGCAGAGAAATTTATGCAACATATCTAATCAACATATAAGCCTTTGAAGCCTTCAAAAAATTAGTAAATGTGACCTGAGTTTTTTTACCATATCAGAAGTTGAGATTTCCTAAAACTCATAGGTCCTTGAGGCATTTACCATTTATTCAAGATGCTCAAGGCTTTTAGCTCAGTGTCCTAGGGCTAAGAGAGAGAGTCAAGGAAAATAGAGATGGAGACTTAGTGGAGAACTTTGGAAGCAGAGTCAGTGCTGCTAGCTGGCCAGGACAGAGCAGAAGGGGGCTCAACAACACAGATGAGGTTTTTTTGGGGGGAAAAAAAAATAAGCGCAAAACAGTAAGGATTGTTTTGAAGAAAAGACTGCGAGTAAAACAGTGGGTATGATGGCCTGCAACAAGGAGGAACATCCACAGGATTTGAAAGTAACTAGGCCATGAAGAAGAAAGTAGAAATGACAGTTAAGTGGTAGAACTGAAAAAACAAGCTGGAGTGGTTGTGACAGGACTCAAAAAAGACAGAAAGAACTGTGCCTGCTCATATTTCCTGAAATCCTCATCAGATCCAAGATATCCTTGCTACCAACAAGTACAGCAGGTGTGATGGCTATTGCTGCCCCTTGGCTCCAGTGATACAGGTCCCAGAAGGCAATGATTTTCATGTCTCACCTTAATACCACATGATTTTTAGGGACAGAAAGGACAGAGGAGGTAATGTTTTAGGATGCTTCTTAAAACTTAAGAAAATTTCATACAAACTACTCACTGAAAGAATGATTGGTGGGATTATGAGCACGCAGAAGTAAAGAAATATCAATATTAAAAGTATTTTCAGTTTTGGTCATTCAAACATAGTTATTAAATAACCCTATATTTATTTTTACCTCATTCTCCTTCAGTATAAAGAAGAAGCTTGATTTGGGCATATTACTCCTGTTGTCTAGTAATAGAAAGGATGCCGATGGGATCTCTTACTCATCTGTTGCAGGAGTTTGGGGGTGCCACTGAACAGAGCTTGTGGAAGGGCTAGTGGAATAGGGCTAGTGGATAGGAGTAGTGGAAGACAAAAGACAGCCTAGGTCTGAAAGCAGTGCTGTGTCAGTATTTATATTTCCAAGATGTCCAGTCACTGCTGCAGCATTTTTGCTATGTCAGACAAGTTGTAAACCAAAGTTTTCACAGGCAGACACTAATTGTGCATTTCTATTTTATGGGTGGCATTTTAAGACCATATTGAATAATCTGCAAAGTGCTGAGCATTCACAGCTGTAAGTGAGGTCAGTGATCCAATCTTCTGAACCTATTAAATGATAGAAAATGCTAATTATGCTGAAAAAACTAGCCATATAGTTTTAAATTAGATACCTAAAATGATGTACGTATAATGACAAGATTCCCGTTCTACAATTGGACATCTTAGAGTAGGATGGATAATATTTTTGAATGAGGACATCAGAAAGAAGTCTGGGTACTTACACCATTTAGGTTATTTTGAAATAATTGGCATATAGGTTGCCTCATGGCATAGAAATTTATACTCTGCATATTTTAAAAGTTAAATTTACAATAACAACAACAACTAAAAAGCTAAACATGGGCAGTGATAACCAAAATAAGGTATGAAGGGCTTTTGTCTGGAAAGCCAAAACTTGTCTAATAATATGAATACGTTTCTCAACTGCCATAAGTTAAGATGTGTAAACCCACAGTTTTTACCTTGCTGATTATCAGTATTTTAAATAACCAGTTGCTGCATTTTCCACAATGTATGTGAGTGTGCAGCTATAGGCAGAGAAGTGTCAGCCCTATCTCTCCAGTAAATTAAGGTTGAGATATTTTTTTACTAAATACTTTGAAAGTTTTTGATTCTCTGGGCTGAAGTCTGAGAAATGCTGCGCAGTCTCTGCTCTAGAATAGCATGTAATTCCAGCCTACAATTCACTTTGTGTCCTTAAAATGAAAAACATGACTTGGAAGAATTTTTTCTCATTTCTAGAAATTACATGATATTTTATTTTTGAAACATACAGACTAAATGAAAACCACCATTCCACCAAATGTTTTGTGCAGACAGGCAAAGCAATGGAAATCTGGTAGAGCTCTACCAGAATGGAGCACTTTGCTGCATCTAAATGTATTGGCACATCAAGAAGTATTCTGCCAATTAATTCTGCCTCTAAGTGGGATTTCTTTGTAGACTACCTACAAATGTCTTCTTTTCTTCAATTAGATTTTCTGTTTCTTTGTTAGAAAAAGACAACAAAGGTTTTATATCATATACATCAATCTGAAATATCTAGTCAACATATAAGCCTTTGAAAAATTGATAAATATACACAGAGGTATTTTTTTCCATATCAGAAGTTAAGATTCCCGAAACCTAGAGATGTTTTAGTTTATAAAGTCAAAACACATTACTGTCAGAATGAGTTCCTTTATACTTTTTTGACTAATGGCTGAGCTGCATACCTGCAATAAAGATAACGCTAGAGAAAACACTGGCAGATATTCTCATTTGTAGTGCAGAAACTGCCTATCTGACCAATACATGAATATAACTATAAGAAATTAAACTAGATCTAGTACAATATCACCCTTATAAGATACCCAAAAAAAAAAAAAATAGTCATCTGTCTTCAATAGTTTCAGAAGATTGGGTGTTCAATACCTGAATCAAATGCCTGCATAAAGCTCTACACAGCCCTACCTGATCACACTAGAAATAATCATCAGCATGGCTGAACAACCACGGTTTTTCAGTGATAACTTCATTATGGATTTCAGTGGGGCACAGTAATTTTCATATAGTGATTTGTCTGTAAATACTCATGGTAGGGCTTTTCAACAAATTGGCTGATTTACAGAAAGCTCTTTCAAGCTTTAAGGATTAAACTCGCTGCAGCTCTTCAATAATCAAAGGTACAATTCTTCGTTATTTTTCTTTCCCTTGAACTTTGGAAATAGTACACCACAGCCCAGCAGAGACATTTTCTCTGTGAAGTACTTAAGTGTGTTTCTGAAATTCAATAGTCATTTTCTTGGACTCATTATGCTATTGCCTGTAGTTAAATATCCAGGGATAGTTGTAGGAAAAAGTAAGTCTCCCACAGTGGAGAAAAAAAATCTATGAAGCCTTAATACAGTTGCTTCCAGAGATGATAGAAACATAAACACAGTGTAGAAGAAAGTACGGTTATATTCTGATATATTTACAACCCCACTTACAAGAGGAGAGGAAATTATACCCTAGGGACCAGCATACATTGCTACAGCTTTGCTCATATATTTATTTTGAACCAAGATCTAGTTCCTTCTCTTGGTGCTTCTGACTCCGAATACATGAACCCTCCAAGATACAATTAAAGTTTCTTCCATTTCATTCAGACCCATTTTAATGGGTTTTAATGGCTTACTGGGGAGGGAACGGGCACAAATATGTTGGCCATCTGAGCCAAAACTGAAAGGAAGTTTGGTATAGGCTTATTATTACTGCAAATAAAATAGTATTAAAAAAACACCAAACAAATTATTATCTTAGGTTTGCATGGCCAGGTTTTTGTAGCAGGGTGACTGCAGGGATAACTTCTGTGAGAAGCTGCCAGAAACTTCTTCCGTGTCCATCAGAACTAATGGCAGCTGTCTCCTTGATGGATATGTTACTGGCCAGGGCAGGGCCAATTAGAAATGATGGTAATGCTTCTGTGGTAACAAATTTAAGAAGAAGAAAATTATTGAGCAGTTTTAATTGCAGCCAGAGAAAAGTAGGTGAGAATATGTGAGAGGAACAACTCTGCAGACACCAAGGTCAGTGGAGAAAGAGGCACACAAGATGCTCCAGGGCTGAGCCAGAGCCCGTGGTGCAGACAGCCCGTGGTGAGGCAGCTGTGCCCCTGCAGCCCATGGAGGACCATGAGGATGCAGAGATCCACCCACAGCCCATGGAGGAGACCCATACCAGAGCAGATGAATGCCTGAGAGGAGGCTGGACCCATGAAAGGCCTGTGCTGGAGCAGGCTCCTGGCAGGGACCTGCAGACCTGGGAAGAGAGCAGCCCATGCTGGAGGAGGTTTCCTGGAAGGACTGTACCCCACGGAATAGTGATCCATGTTGCAGCATTGTGTGGATAACTGTTTCCCATAGGATGGACTCACAGTGGAAAGTTCATGGAGAACTATCTTTTGTAGGAGGGAACCCACACTGAAGAAGGGGAAGGACTCTTTTCTCTGAGCAGTGCGAAAAACTTTCGATGAACTGACCATAACCCCCATTCCTCATCTCCCTGCACCACTGGGGAAAGGAGGTACAGTTGGGCAAGAGGGAGGGCGGGGAAGGTGTTTTTGAGGTCTGCTTTTACTTCTCATTATCCTGCTCTGATTTTGTTAGTAATAAATTCAACTAATATCTCTAATTCCAGCCTGTTTTCCTGTGACAGTATGTGGTGAGTGATGTCCCTCTGCCTTATCTCAACTCACAAATCCTTCATTATATTTTCTCTTGCCATCCAGTTGCAGAGGGGAGGGATAGAGCAGCTTTGGTGGTTGTCTGGTGTCCAGCCAGGATCAACTCATTACAATTACTTTCTTCATTTATTATTTTTATTATAAGAGAAATATGTTACAGTATTTGAAAAAACACTCAGACATTGGGTGAATGAAGTTTTTGCTACTACAAAAAGTAAATATATCACTACTTACTCCTTCCTTACTGCAGAAGGGACCCTAGCACTATATTTTCTAGTATTTTATCCAAATTAGTTTTAAAAATCTTGTGATAAATAACTGAAGCTCCAATGGAGAAGGTAATAATATTTTATGGCTGAACTATATCTCGTTGTCTGCATAAAAAATAATAAAAGTCCCTTTTTATCTGTTTTGAATGTAGCCATCTTATTCCTCATTATGGATTTAGTCCATCTTGGTGCTTTCATCTAGTACTTATCATTATATGTGAAAATATAGGCTATTCTTATATGTTATTCTGGTCACTGTTTATCCAACTTCAGAAAAACTAGATTAAGATTTTCAAATACTGCAGGAAGTTTATCCACAGAAGTGCTACTAGAAATCCTCTCAAATCCTTTTCTAAAATCCATTGTACTGCTTTGAGAACTTTGGTCTTTATTATTAATTTCTTTGGATTCATCAGCTTTCCTATACTTCTCTGGGTTCCTTATAAGGCCCTAATACATACAATGCTCATGCAAGGATTCTCAATTCTATTTCTGTAATTTCTACTATTTTAACTTTCCACTGCAAGCTTCATGATTTTATTTTCATAAACCTGAAGTTTTCTGCTGAATGGTTCACCTTATTGATCAAGCCAACCCAGGTACCTCCATGATGGCTTTCAAACCTGATTAAAATGGGAACCAGGCCTTCACATGGTGTCTAAATTACTGCTAAGTTGGGCTAAGTTCCACTTTATGACAATCTGATACTAGAAAGACAAGATGAATCTTTCATCTTTGCTTTTGTTTTTATTGCCTTCTAAATAGGGTGCAAGAATAAAAGTGCGGCCCAAATTGTATGTATTAGTGTAAAATGCATATCTTTTCTGAAGTCATCAATCATCTGTTTAATGATTAAAGACATATTTAACAAAATCACAAGGAAAAAGCATATTAGACTACATTCTTGACTTCCTGATTAGGTATGCTAAAAATGCTGTGACAGTTGCTTAGTTGAGCCTTGTGAAAAGCCAACAGGCTACCACGCAACATCCAGAATGATACAAATGTATAAACTATGCAGTTTTAGAAAGTTCTGTTATATAATCCTGCTTTACCCTTTGAAAGTAAAGGATGAAAGCAGCCTTAAGAGAAAAAATATTATGTCTATATAATGGAGAATTTACATCTAATACCAGGTATTTTCAAGCTGTTTTAGCATAGTAGAATGTAATCAGAAATAACACATGTCAAGATACAAAAGCCTTTTTAAAACTAGTGGAAAAATAGTTTCTAATTACGTTTATGTGATGTACAAGATGGCATGAATGGGACTCATAGGAAGTGAGGACTGTCCTAACATTTTCCAAAGTAATCCACACTAAGTTTTTAATATCAGATGAGGTAGAAGTAGGTGGGAGGAATAATCCTGGCTTCATTACCTGCTGGTGAGATACAAGTCCAGAGAATGGACAAACTGTTAAGTTTTTACAAAGCTGAGTCACTTCATCCCTTGCCACAGCAGGTAGTGAAGGAAAAGTGTCATCAGCAATGATACTCTCTCAGAATTACAGAAAAAGAGGATCATTTGTAATTTTCATGATAGCTCATGGAAAGGCTCAGTACTGAAAGACATTAAGGAACCTCTGGTAAGTACTAAAAGAACTTTCTTCCATATTGTGCCTGTAACATAAACTATCTACATTTTTCAGGTTTGTCTTGTTCTCAGGGAAGTACTGTGGATTGTACAGAAGTGGAAATAATATGTATTTTCCTGACAAAAACAATGTGGAAATCATGCATGGAATGCATTTTCTCAATATTAAGTGCCCTAGGTTTAATCTTGTTATGCTGAAAAGTGTAATAAGCTCCTCCCAGCACATCCAATAAATAAATTCCCAAATCTCACCCCAATTTCTACTGCGTCAGAAGTATTGTGAGAAGCTGGTAACCATGCTGATAAAACAACAGTTGGTTATAAAGAACCCATAACAGCAAGTTAGATTAACAATGAAGGACTGGAAATATATCTGTAGTTCAGAAAACTCCATTTCTCATTTAAAAACCTACAAATATTTCAAACCTTCAGGGTTAGCGGAAGAACAGAGATTTCCCTTTTTCGTTTTTACACAAGTTAAAGTATGAGATCATACAATCAATAATTCTTATCTACTTGATCAGGATCCAGTGGATGTGCATTAAAATTTAAAGAGGGCAGAGAAAGAGCATACTTAGAAAAATCATCCCTATGACATTAAACTCTAATCAAGTAGCATAAGGGTAAGTGAGTAAAATCTGCTAGAAAATGTTCTGAATGAGTGATGGTCATAAAGACTGCAAGAACATCAGACATAAATTTTGACCCTGCATGCCCAAAGTGGCATATTGGCAGTTGACGAAAAGGTTTCCAAGAGTATATTTTGTCAAGTATTAGGCAATTATGAACAATTATAGCTAATAAATGTCCAATTTAAGAAAGACAATGTGTGAGACACTGAAAATATTTTCTAAAATACATTGTATTCTTGGAAAAAAACTCAACTGCACCTTCAGCACTATGATATTTAGTTTACAAGTGTTTTAGGATATCTTGAGACTTCCTTGAAATGAAAATGCTCCACACTAACTTCAAGGAGCACACTAACTCCACACTAACTTCTGTTGAAGACAGACCAGTTACTGGCCAGTTGCAGCCATGCAACACTTTCCATTTTGAAGAAGCCATCATCAGGGAGGGATACAGGACAATTCCTTTTATCCTAAAAATCTGAAGAAAAATTAAAAGGAAGTCATCACTCCACTACCACCAAGCAGGTGTAGGAACTTGGTAGCAGTGATACAAGATTGTCTGAAGAGGCAGGGCACTTATCAAACTTTGCAGACTGGTTCTGTGCTTAGTATGTCCTGCAACTTGCCCTCTAGGATGAGAGGGACGGAATGAAAAATAGCCTAAAGTACCCTTTCTCTCCATAAGCAGCAAATGATCAGGAAGTAGAGAAGACTAGACTTTCAAGGAGGCTTTCTTTTCGTATTAGGAGCATGCTGAACCCTGTAATCAGTAAGGAGCTATGGACCACTCAGCCACTTAACAACTCTGTAGATACCTCAGATACTTATCACTGCCCACTAAGCAGCAAGGACCTCCACAGCATGCAGGTTTCTACCAGAAGCATTCAGCTTGAGGAGGGATGGGAATAGGACCAGATGAGCCTAGGGGTGGGATGCCAAGGTTAGGAGTAAAATCAGTAGCCCAGCTGAAGTTGGCGCACCTACACCAATGCACACAATATGGGTAACAGTAGGAGCTGAAGGCCACTGTGCAGCAGGAAGGCAATGACAGGAATGTGGTGGGATGACCAGTGCGCTGCTCTGGATGGCCACAAGCTCTTCAGAAGGGGTAGGCAAGGAAGGAGAGGTGGTGGGGTGGCTCTGTACATTAGGAAGAGTTTTGACTGTACAGAGCTCAAGGATAGGGATGAGAAGGTTGAGTGCTATGGGTGATAAAAGGCTGAAAAGGCAGATATCTGCTGAGAGTTTATTACAGACCACCCAACCAGGAGGAGAAGGTGGATGAACTATTCTGTGATCAGATGGCTCATGTTTCATGATTGTCAGCCCTTATTTAACTGGCCAAATATCTGCTGGAAACTCACCACAGCAGAGAGAAGGCAGTCTAGGAGGTTCCTGGAGAACAACACAAGATCTACCCTGAACTTCCCAAGTACAGACTTTATTCAGGATACTGGCTGAGAGAGAGCTTTGGGAAGCAGCCCTTAAAAACAAAGCAGGCCAAGAAGGAGGGATATACTTTAAAAAAGAAATCTTGAAGTTTCAGGGTCAAACTACTCCTATGTGCCAACAGGTAGCAGGGAAGAAGAGTGGCCTGGCTGAGCAGTGAGCTTTCACAGGAACTCAGGGAAAAAGAGAGGATATAACACCTTTGGAAAAAGGGGCAGGTAACTCAGGAAGTGTATAAGGATGTTTGTTGTTAGGTCATGTAGAAATAAAACTAGAAAGGCAAAAATTTCACTGAAATTTAATCTGGTCGCTATCAGTTACTTCGGTTTTAAAAAACATATTAATAACAAAAGAGCCAAGGTAAAACTCCATTCTTTATTGGACAAAGAGGGAAATACAGTCGCCAAAAATGAGGGAAAGGCTGAGATACTTGTTGCCTTCTTTGCCTCATTCTTCAACAGCAAAACCAGTTATGCTCAGACCAACTGGCCTCCTGATCTGGTAGGCAGGGACAGGGAGGAGAAAAGACCTCCTGTAATCCATGAGAAAGTAATCAGTCACTGCTGGGCCACTTAGATGCTCACAAGTCTATGGGGATAGATGGGCTTCATCCTAGGGTGATGAGGGAGCTGGTGGAAGAGCCCACTCAGCTGCTTTTCATCATTTATCATCAGTCCTGGTTAACTGGAGTAGTCCCAGAGGAGTAGAAGCTGTCCAGTGTGATGTCCATCCAGAAGAAGGGCCAGAAGGAAGATCCAGGGAACTACAGGCCTGATAGCAAGACCAGCCTGACCTTGATGCCTGGTTATGGAGCAGATCATCTTGAGTGCTATCACACAGGACATACAGGACACCCAGGGGATCAAGTCCACCCAACAGGGATTTAGGAAAGGCAGGTCCTGCATGGCCAACCTGATCTCCTTCTTTGACTGGATGACTGGCTCAGTTGAGGAGAGAAAGGCTGTGGATGTGTCTACCTGAACTTCAGTAAAGCCTTCAATACCATCTCTCACGGCATTCTCTTGGAAATGCTGGCAGCCAATGGCTTGGACAGATGCAACCTTCACTAGGTTAAGAACACTGGACAGCCAGGCCCAGACACCAGAGATGAATGGTGCTGCATCTAGCTGTCATTCAGGGGTGTCCCCCAGGGATCAGCGTTGGGCCCAGCCTTGTTCAGTATCTTTATTTACAGTCAAGATGAGAGGACCAAGTGTGTCCTCAGTAAATTCACAGATGACAAATTGTGTGGGAGTGTTGATCTCCTGGAGTATTGGAAGACCCTGCAGATGGACCTGGACAGGTTGGATTGAGGTGCCAAGACTAGTGGTATGAGTCTCAACAAGGTGAAGTGCCAGTGCACTACAGCCACAATAACCCGAGACAGTGCTACAGGCTAGGGGCAGAGTTGTTGAAAAGATTCCCAGTGGAAAAGGATCTGGAAGTGCAGGTTGACAGCAGCTGAACATGTACCAGCTGTGCCTGAGTGGCTGGGAAGGCCAATGACATCCTGACCTGGATCAGCAATAGTGTGACCAGCAGGAGCAGGGCAGGGATTGTCCCCCTGCACTCAGCACTGGTGAGGCCACACCTCAAGCGCTGTGTCCAGTTCTGGGCCCCCCACTGCAGGACGGACATTGAGGGAGCTGTTGTGGTTTAGCCTGGAAAAAAAGAGGCTCAGGGGGAGCTTATTTCTCTCTACAACTAATGAAAAGAGGTTTTAACCAGGTGGGGGTTAGCCTCTTCTCCCAGACATCCAGCAACAGGATAAGAGGACACAGTCTTAAACTGTGCCAGGAGAGGTTCAGGTTGGACACTGGGAGAAATTTCTTGATAGAAAGAGTAATTAGACATTGGAACGAGCTGCTCAGGGAAGTAGTGGAGTCACTTTCCCTGGATTTTTTAAGGAAAGACTGGATGTGACATTTGGTGCCATGGTCTCATTGACCAAGGTGGTGCTTGCTCATAGGTTGGATTTAGATGATCTTAGAGGTCTTTTCCAACCTATTTGATTCTCTCACTCTGTGAACATCTAAACATAAGCAAGAGCTCATCCAGACCCATGGCTCCTTTTCAGTCTTCGCTAGTCTTTCACTGGTAACGGTCTGTTGAGGATTAGTATGATTTTTACCCTAAATATTTCCAAATATTTAAAATTTTGGCTTGTTCTCTGTGATGGGGTCTACATAATAGTCTCTGAACAGGTTTCCTTTAAGGATATTAACTAGAGTTTCATCACCCCCATCTTTCTTTCTCATTGACTTTGTCTATTAAATGTATGAAATGGAAGGAATCAAGAGAACAAGCTAGGAGAGAAAAGTCGATGTATTGTACTCCCTTTGGAACATATTTGGTTTAAAAAAAACTTACCCTACTCTGAAAAAAAATAGTTTCAAAAACTGTTTGAGATGTTCTCTTCACTAGTCACATCAGTGCCAGTAAATGGGTAAAAAAGCTAACCCTTTTCCTGGCACATCTCTCCCTCAACAGTGACAAATCATGCCAGCTGATGTACAACAGTAAAGGTTCCATCCCTTCACAATAGCAACATATGATAAACATAATGGCATTGAATAGAAAAATATCAAACAAACCGAAACCCAAAAACAAAATCAAAGAAGTTCTAAAATACTTAGTAGCATTTAAAGGAACTGCTAAGGAGGCATCAGGAAATGACATAGCAGGAATTTATTCTCCATGACACTAAATTATCTGTTTTTATAATTTTAATTAATTCTTCTTCCTTGATGTCATGATAGTGTAGTTGAGCAACAAGTCCTGAGATAACAGAGTAGACTCTTCTAGCTGAGCCACACAGAGCCTTCCTCCAATTACAGTATGCTTTTTCTAAGACCAACTTCTGACAACAGCAGAATTATGGATTTTCTGACTTCAACTTACACATTTAAAAAAATAAAAAAAATTAAAATACTTCATTCAATGTTCTTATTTTTCTAGAGCTGAGTGAGCATTTAAAGACAAGGAACCTGCCCTTGGTCCAAAGATCTCTTTAACAACGACAAGGATAATTTGTCTTAAAGATAAGTTAAACTCAGACAAGCTGACTTCAGACTTATAAAATGTCTATAATCATCTAAAAAGAAATACAAAGTGATCATGTAGAAGTTATCCTAACAGCATGCAAATAAAAAGATCTATTGAGAGCTTAAACCATTAAGCTAGGATTCACTATATAGCTGCTCAGCTGCCAATACTCCCAAAGGCTTCCAGTGCAACTTATACAAGACGTTTTCTCTGAGTATTAGCAGCCATTTTCCTTTTTGAAGAAGAAACAGTTTTTCTTCTCATCAGTCATCTGTCACATCTATTTAGTTCATAGAGGGCTGAGAACAAGGACTCTGTATATAGAGCAGAACAGTGGTTTTTGTAGTCTTCTGTCAATACTGGGATAGATAAATACTTAGTCCATATGTACTAGCTTAAACTGATTTGATGGGGGTTTTATGTTAGACATCTCATGGAGTTTGCAGTTTTACACTCTGACAAGTGTCAACAGACAAGGCAGATGCATATGCATGTACTTTCTGTATTAAGGCTGAAGAATCAGTCAAAGAGGAGAAACGACAGTATTACAGTGTTGTCCACAGACAATAACTCAACAGTTGTTCATGTGTCCATTTGCTTTACAATGTCAAAAAGATTTCTAGGTTCCAGCAATGTTATTTATTAGTAAAACACTGCTGGGTTTCAATGCCATTTAGGAATAAAGAATAGAACTTTTGAAATAAAAGCAATGAGAGAAAAAGGCTTCTTGTGCTTGAATTACCTCCGATCTCCTCTGGGATGTGGAAAGCAAGATGGGAAGCGTTAAGTGCAGAAGTAGCATCGTTTCCTCCTGTATTAAGTAGGACATAACAAGAAAGGTATGTGAGGCAGAAGAAGGAGGGCTGTTTCCAAATGCAACCCAGCCATCATCTACTCCTACAAGACAGCTGAATTTTTCAATGGTAGCACTGCATTTACTGTTGCTTTACCATTAAGCTGGTGGCAGCTCTGGAGTGGGTCTGCCTCTGTGGGTTTATCACTCTCCAGCTTACTTTTTGACAATAAATTCTCCTCTGGGCCATTGAAGTCTTACTGACAAAACCGTCATTCATATGAACTTTTTGCCATAAAAAGTTGCGGTTTTGAGAAACTGGTATTTTCTGCTAAAACAAAAACAAAAAAACAAAACCAAAACCAAACCAAAACAACAAAAAATAGTTTGTTAAAAGAAATTCCCATGTAGCACCTTTTTTTTTGTTGTTGTCCCTATGCAGACCACAGCCTTATTTAATGTATAGAGGAGAGTCTGCAGAGTAAGCAGTTATTCACTATTTTGCTTTATCTTCATCCTGCAGCGTGCAGTCCAAACCTTTATTTTCCACTATTTAAACTTTCCTCTAAAGCCAGACTCATTAATTTCTGCATATGCTTTTTATATAGTTCATGAAAGTGCTTGACAAACAGGAATTCCTTTTTTCAGCTGTCTTGGTTTGAAAGACAGGTGTCTGATAAGGAAGGCAGGAGCCTCCCTTGGAATGGAAAATGTGAGCCCCCTCCCTCTGAATTATTGTAATTTTGAAATTAAGGGGCTCTCAGGCAAAGATATGAGAATAGGAATAACTGTTCTTTACTGGTACGTATAGTAAAGCAAACAAACAACAGCAGCTACGGCACTAATAACAAACAGCACCAGGAACGCAGTAACACTTCCCTGACCGCAGGCACTTTCCCCTTGGGTGCAGTTCCGATCACAGCCAGCAGGGGGCGCTGGTGGCTCCCGGCAGGCAGGGCGGGTGCGATGATTCCCCCGCGGCTGCAGGGGGCGCTGTGGCGCGGGCTCGGCGAGCACACAGTAATGGCGGACAGGCTGAGAAGGGGTGGGATGGAGGAGAGGCTTTGCTTCACAAATCCTCTGGGGCAGCTGATCCCGGAGCTCATCTCGGTGCCCTTGCAGGACTCTGAAGAGCACCAAGCCGGAACGGCAGGAATAAGCAGAAATCCCAGGCTGGTGGATAAGATGTACCAGATGGTAGCTGGAGCTGCGGGGTGTCCTGGCAGGGCAGGGGGTGCGGGGCTACAGCTTAGCAAAACCCAGAGCAATGCCAAAGAAGGAGGCAGGGCATTGGCGGCCCAGCTCCCAGCAGGGCAGGGAGAGGCGAGCTCAGGATCCCAGGCATCTGAACAGATGATGAGAGGTCCCTCTTTTAGCGAGGCAGCTGTTAATAAGGCCCCAATTCAGTGGCTGCTCTAGCGAGCAGAGGCTCACCCTGCAGCAGAAGCTGCAGCTCCGGGCTGGGTTATGGTGGTAGCAGCAAATTCTCTTCCACAAGCAGCAACTCCAACCATCCTCCTCCAAAGCCAAGAGAGAGCCAGCAGCTGCCCCAGTCCATCCTTTATCTGCCCAATTCTTGAGGTCTCTCCCCTCGGAGACAAACTCCTAGATAAGAGAAGGGCAACCAGATGCCCTCCTCACCTGAGGCTTGGCTATTTCTTTTGTTTTCTTAAGTACCTAGTTGTTAATGTTTCCTAGCAACTTATGGAAAGAAATTCTATACATAAAAAGGAACAAAAGGAAAGAAACCTAACTGCCACCACCAGCGTTGTGCTGACAGAGAGTTGAGACAGAGGGATTAAAGTCAAAAGTGCCATTCATGTTGAGTGCTTGATCCGATACCTCGAAAACTGGATCTCCTAGGCTGCATATTGTTACATAGGGCTTTCTGTATTTGCAGCTCCCTCCCAGCTGATTGGAGGTAGGGCAGTCAGCAGTCAGGATTTTTCAGTCCCTCGGAATCCCACTTGGGCACCCAGATAATAAGGAGCACAATCAGGGACCATTCATGGAAGGTACTCAGCCTTTATGAGGGATGAAGTGGTGGTCAACAGGAGAGAGGACTGGTTACTCTGGATGGCCTGAGAGTTCTGCAGCCTCCTTCCCAGAACAGTATTGATTTTTTCAGAGGACAAAGCCCACATGGAACAGTGTGTGAAATGTCATGTGATCCCCCAGACAGGGGATTTCTAAAGACCACATCTACTGTATTTCCATCTAATTTCTCCTGGTCTTTGGTGATGTGAAGTTGTTTAAGGATATTGCAATTTGACCAGCCTTGCCTTTTTCTTTTCATTAAAATGGTGCAAAGTACTGCTGTGTCATGTAGACTGGCTAACCTTAAAAATTTTTGCCTGTAACCTCTAAAAACTCTCAATGCAGCAGCCATAAGGATCACAATTTTTGCCTTGTACAGAACCAATACATTTTGTTAGTTGTGCTTTTTTCTCCGCTAAAGCAGAAAACTCATTTTTCCTAGAAATTTCTGAAAACAAAATTATTTTGCATCGGTCTATTTAATATATTGAAAAAAATGTACCAAAGTGGACAAAGTTCAGTGAAGTTTTAAACCAATGTAGATAAGTTGTTAAAAATATGACATACCAGAGAATGATTTGTTCTGGCTATAACAAATAAAACTTGAGAGCAGAGAGACTTGGGACAGAAGGGAAAAGGACTGTCATACCAAACTGTCATTAACTTCTTCAAATCTTTTTGTTAACACTTACTAAGCAGCAGCACCCCCATGCATGCTACTGCTGTTTTGTGCTTAGAGTGGCACTAGCTAATCGTAATTACACAGTATCATATTCCCCGCTTCTCTCACCTTGTCAAAGCTCTGAATGCAGAGAGCATGCCCTCTGCCAGCCACGGAGAACCTCAGAATCTTATCCTCAACTGCTTTCTGTATTTGGCATCACGGTCAGCTTACAGCTCTCCTCCCTGCTCTTCTTGCACCTTTCCATATCAAAGCAGTCTTTCGGTTCCAGAAGGATGGATGAGTAGGTAGAAGACAAATTGCTGTCTCTCGACCCAGTAATACTGTCTCTCTCAATTGTTTTTACAGTATTGTTTTATCTATGGGACACAGAAATAGTTGTATGTGTTGCAAAATGTTAAACTTATCTCCCTTATAGATAAGAGTAACACAGATGTTAAGACCCTCTCGACTGCATTTATAATGTTGAGTAGTTTCTCCTTTTGAGACACTGGTAACCTTTTCTGCTTCCTGTTAGCAATTTCTTGTTTCCCCTCCCCCACCTCCCTTATCCTTTAAATGGAAACACAAGTCTGCCATTTAATAAAACCCCAATAATGATCCTGCTTTAAAGGACAAGGGCTAATCACTTCCTGCTTAACATTCCAGACACATGACAGTGGAGGAAACTAAATCAGTTAAACAGTAAGATGCAGCACAACCAATTTTCATGTAAAAGGGGGTGATTGCCTTCTTTTTTTTAAAACCATTGTGATTTTTTTAAGCTGTTAAAGCCCAAACAATCTCGTCTACCAGTTTATGGATTATTAATAAAAAAAGAGAGAAAAGAGGCTTTCTTTTTCTAAATATCATCTGCTAAGCCACCACAGACTGAAGTGCCTCACACTGATTCCTGATTTACATAGTCCCAGTTGGAAGTTAATGAAGACTGCTGAGCCACCTTTCAACATGCAGATAAACCTTCATGTATTTAAAAGCAGGGAATATGTGCTTGTTGCTGGCAAATTATTCATCTAAGATCTGAAGTTTCTGACACCGCCTGCGTCAGATAAACTGTCACCCAAATTGCAAACTAATTAGTGATTCAAACATTTTTGAGCTGATTGATGACAGAATAATTTACGCTTGTTTCTCAGTTTCCAGCTGGCATAGGCTGCTGACTGGAGCCCTAATTAACGCTAGTACATCAGTCATGTTCTGCCAAGGCAGCACATACAATTAAAACGCAGTTTAAATGGAATATCACATTAAAAAGGCTGGTAGATGCAAATGTGAGGAAACAGCACTTTAGGATAAAATGACAACAGAACCCCAGAAACCAAAACAGAATGGAATAGGGTTGGGGGTTTTTTTGTTGTTGTTCTTGGGGGGGTTTTGTTTGGTTTTTTTTGTTTGCTTGGTGGTTTTGTTTTGTGTTTTCTTAATGGATAAGTAAATTGTTTTCTGCACAGGCTACTCAGCAGAATAAAAAAATTGTGGAGGCAAAATACGCACACCAAATTCCTCATAACAAGTTTTAGCCAGATGCTGTCTCTTAATATTTATTAGAAAATCTATATGTACTTGCATTTTGATATCAACTCTGCAAAAATGAAATGAAGGGCGTCAGTGAGGGCTGTGAAGTTATTAGCAGTGATAGTATAAGACAAAACAAATATTAATATGCATTCTTGTGAGAAGCAATACTGAAGCAGCCTGAAAAATTGTTTCAAGTAACAAACGAACTAATCCAAAACTCACTAAAGTCAAGGGAAAACTGTGGGATGTGTAGGAGTGTCCTGCAAATATCTAGACATCCCTATTCTTATTTTGAGGTGAAACTGATAGATTTTGATAACGGTAGTACCATACAGCAAACACACAATAATTTCTAGGCGTGTTCCCCTGATTAGGTCATAAAATATTTCGAGGAAAAGTAGTTGTTGTATCAGTTTTCTATATTATCTTTATTGCCATGGGCACAAATACAGCCTGTGACCTGATTATGTGTCAGGCACATACTGCAGCCTGCAACACAGAAAGACGGTCCTCTGCAATGCTGCTGTCAAGCAGATGTTTAATTTTATTAGGTCTATTTTATTGTATACATATTATAACCACGACACTTGTAAATCAGCTCTTCACTAGGTATTAAGCAGGCGGGTAAGAGAAAATGCATTTTGTCATTTCAGTACAGAGAAGTGAGAATAGCTGTAACTTGTATTCTCATTTACATTTGAACTACAAGAGTGAACTACAAACCCTGGCTCTTTGAAACTGTTCATCAAGATAAGGACAGAAACAGTCCTCCTTGACACAACTCACAAAAAGTCTTAAGCCTGGAATGCCAGACCCCTGTTGCAATGTGTGCTGCATATTTGACGACATGGTTTATCTTACTCAATGTGACCTCTGTTGGGGGGAATAGTTTTCATGAATATAAACAGCCCTGGGGTTCATTCGTTGTCTGTTAAGGTGTTTTTGAGATTATCTATAGCACATGACAGATGAGCCCTTGACTCTTACAGCACTCAGGTACAGAACAAAGAGAAGTCACTGTAGTAACCACAGACAGACCTGGAGACTGGAAATGTGTGAAAGCAGTCCATTTGTTTCTAGGAGCACAGCATACTGAAAGCTCACATCAGTCAGTCCAGTCACATTTTGCTGTCAAATGCCATTTTGCAATGCCATATATTTTCACCTTTAAAAATTTTAGATAAGTAATAATTTACATTGGTATAGTGACAAGGGGTTCATACATTGGCTTTGACAGCTGAGCTATTTTAAGGTGCTTTGCAAACCAGTGAATTGGAGATGAGGGGTGAAACACCTTAGACACAAATAAACCCAAGTTTTCTGACTTGGCTAGCGTTGGGTGAAATTTTTGCTTTGAGATATGGTGAAGACTCTGTGCTGCTGACCCTGCTGTAGCCTTGAGAGAAGAATCACCAGAAAACCTTAGGTTTTAGATGCCTCATCACATAACTTCTGCTGATTTGACTGAGTGCCCAGGGACAGGAAAATCCTAGTGGGCATGGCAGATGGGATGCCTAGCAGCTGGTAGAAAGTATGAGATGGGAACCATCTAAAAAGAGAGTATTGGGATGGTTAGCACACAGCAAAACAGCCGTGGTCAGGATTGCTATATAGGATTTAGGGATGTAGATTTCCACACTCCCACTCCAATGTCCTCTTTTTTAGATCTGTTTTTTACACCTTCATATACAACAAAAATATTTTCTTGTCAGTTGTAGAACATGCTTTAGGACAACTGGATTATGCTCTCCTTTCAAAAAAAAAAAGTCAAAAAATCACAAAAAAATTAGCAAACTGGTAAAAAATAAAAATACCAAAGAGTTTTATTATTAAAGTCTTACATTGAAGAAATAAGACAATTTAATAATATTTTGTGTTTTCAGTTAGAAAGCATATTCTGCATAGCGCAGGGCACATTTTGATTTTTATTGCAAGACCTTTCTTACATATGAAGGATTTGCAATCTGTGGTAAACAATTATGTACAAAGAATGTTGGAGAGTAGAGTCAGAGCTTGTGGGTTAAACAGGTGGAGCAACAAGTGTTTGTACTACTGCAGAAACCGCCTGTCTCTGTGCTGCTGCTGATCACTGCAGTGGCTTGTTACATCTCCCCAGAGAAAAGCAGCTCCATTAAGAGGAAGAATTCTGAATTCCCTCTGGAACCTCAAACTTTTAATGTGCAGTGTAAATTCACCAAGTGCTAGCCCGTTTGTGTTTCTAACATATTAACCAAGTGCAGTATCATATCCCCAGTGGGGAACCCAGAAAAGCCTGAGTGCTCAGGCTCTTATGTGTTTTCTCTAAAGCTCTCTATCAAATGCTGAACACATGTAAATCTTTCCAATATGAAATGCCTTCTTCTCTTTTAAACATTTTCCCCTCAGGTTTCCTAATGTCAAGGTTTACTTTCTTTGCTGAGAATAGAGTCTATACGATCAAACATGATCATAACATGATTTCCTATGGTAACCTAAGGGATAGAAGAGCATTCAGGAAAACAGGGTGGAAGGCCTATTTAAGGGTTTGGTTTTTTAAAGAGATTTCTTAATATTCTCTAAAATTAAAAGGAAATTTAAAATATCAGCAGAGATTAAATAAATACCACAGGAATAGAAAAAAAGACAGTGTTGCACTGTCATGCTATGCACCTTGGAGAGCTAATTTCACTTCACTGTTATGCCACAGACTTATGTGACCTTTGGGAAGTTACTTATTCCAATGGCACCTCATTAACCAATTTGTAAAGAGGATAAAATGACAATTTCTCTATAACAATCTCAGCTGTTCATTTGAACTTGCAAAGTACGAAGTTCTCTTCAAGATGTGATTATATACTCTTTGGTGCTTAGCTTGAATACTCTTCTGCATTGTGTCTGAATATATGAATAACTACAGTCAATCATATTTGTAATTTTCATCTGCAGTTACAGATAGATGAAATGACTAAAAGTTTCTACAGGCAAAGCCTGGACCATTGCAGTTGTTTTACGAACGCATCTTTTTTGAACCTTGCTGCAACAGACTGACAATTTTTTTGAATATTTTTTAACATAGAGGATTTATTCACAGGAGGTGTATTTTAAAAATGCATTTTACTTAGGATAATCTTAATTTTTCCACATATTACTTTCCCATAAATGACACTCTCCTCAGAGGTGTTCATCCTATGGTAGGAATCAAATCTCGCATGGCTCTATTTCAATGTGCATTGTCTAATGAGAACTGTTATGACCAAAAAAATATTTATTCTTTCTGGTCCCATGCAATCATAAAGGAGTACCCCATTGTCATCCTTCATCCTTTACATTTCCTTTAGGCCTTATTTCTTATTCCTCTATACTTCTATGAGCAAAATGCTAGAAAATATCTATCAAGTTTGTCCTCTGTGAGATTTCAGTCCCTAGTTATGTCAGCAGGCGTCATGGCTCAGTGGTGCTTGATTTTAAACTACGAGCATCTCAACAAGAAGGTGGTGACCTGCTGGAAATAGTAAGGCATGACAGAAACAGTAACCCTGACATACACAAGTAAAATGAGAGAAAAATGGGGAAAAATGGAAAAGGAGGTGAAGATTTATGGGAAGCAATGATGTAGAAAAACATCTTACAAGTGTATCAAACATACACAAAGGAGAGATTAAAGAAAGTGCTGAGCATTTCTAGAACATAGTACATTGCAGATGATCAAGCACTGACACAGATTGGTCTGAGAGTTTGTGGAGTCTCCCTCACTGAAGATATTCAAGAACCACCTGGACACAATCCTATTCCATGTACTCTGAGATGCTTCTACTTGAGCAAGGAGTTGGACCAGATGACCCTATTGTGGCCCCTACCAACTTTATACATTACGATATTGACAGTACTGCAAAAACCAAGATACACTGTGTAGTATTAGCAGAAAGCCAGTCAGGAGCACAAAGAAAGACTGTAATTCTGAATTGGATTTGTTCTAATCAGTATTGAGATCACTCTTTGACTGACCTGGATACCTTCCTTTTCTTTAGGTTTTGCAGTTTGTTCTTCAATGGTACATTTCAGGATTACATTGTAATATGTGATTCACATAATACTCTGTCACACTAAAGAGGTCTGTTAAAGCAGTTGCTGTTGATGAATCATCCTCTTCTGTGTCACTTACGGTGGTCTGAAGGTACAAAATTTGATTGCATCTCACCAGCACTTAACACCAAGACAGAACAAGCTATCCCTGGACCATGCAAGAGATAATACCAGTGCTAAACAGGAACATGCATTAGCAATCACAATAGAAGTAACAAGTAGCCTAGAGGCTTAATATAGATAATAGGAAGCTCAAAGAAAAACAGATATCCTGCCTTTGCAGGAACAAGGCTTTTTAACACTGCAAAATAATGGTACTATTCTATCCATTCATTTTGACAGAATTATATTGGTTTTATGAAGGTGTAGCTTAGAAAAGAATTAGGTTTGTTGTCCACTTGGGAATAATTCATGGTATATTTATAAAGCATAACAACAAGCAAGCTTTAAAAAAAATGGAAAAAAAAAGAAAGAAACAAAACTTTCAAGTATTGAAACAACTATCTAGAAAAGCAGTAGTTTGTGTACATACACAGAGGAGAGAGAGAACTTCTGCCTCCTGAGATGCTTCCTTTAATCATTTATCTATCAACCCCTTCCATCTTTTAATCCATTGCACCTAAAATTTTATGGATAACTTTTTTCCCTTCAAAAGATTTTGCAATTCGTACCATCTACTTTCCTTTTAAAGTTGCTCAAAATTTTTCTCTCCATCAGTACCTTCTCTCCTTTGAAATGGCAGCCAGTGGATGAAAAGAAGCCAGCTCCTGCCCTGACATCTTGCAGCTGTCACAAAGTGAAGGTCTCTTTCCTTTATTCAACCACAGTTCTGCGGATTTTACATACCAGGCATCATGCGTATACCAAGGCTTTGTAAATAGTTTTTCAAAAGCATACCACATTTTAAAAATCATAATATTAACTGAGTGTATCCTCTATGGACAAATTAAATGAAATTAAACTTCCATCTTTCCTCAGCTCCTCAAGTCTTATTTCTGTCATTGATGACTTTCAGACAAATAACCTTGATGCTGTTTCAGCAAGGGACACCCTAAAAAACCAGGAGAGATGTGAAAAACCATGTGCTTCTCATAACCAGAAAAAATTAATATCTAAAGTACATGAAGGCTTTCTGCTTTTTCAGTCTAATGAAAAATTTTCTGGCAGAAGAAAGCAATTGTATGTGATTACAGTGTTAGATGCACACATGATTTTAGGTCACATGTAAGTACATATGTGTGTGTGTTACAAGTACATACACATTGATATGAGCATATGGCCACAACCTCATCAGCTATAAATTGCTGACTTCAATGGAATTGCTTCACATTATCTGATGTTTTAGTCTCATGTATGTGTTTCTATATATGCTTATATTCCAAAGTGAGAAGCATTCTACGTTCTAAAATTATTTTAGGTCTGTTGGATTAAATCCAAATCTGGAATAACAGGAATTTTGCAGTAGACTTTATACAGCATTTTATTATCTCCAGTTTTTCAGAAAATCACTTAATATGGGAAAGTATTTATACTACTGTAATGCAATAAATACTTGGTGAAAAATATTATGGAAGTGTAGGTGATATAATGGTTTAAACATTACTATTAAAATGGTCATGTTGTCTAGTAAGCTTTTCAGGAATCAATAACTACATCATGTATCACACGTTGTTGACTAAGTGTCAAAAGAAGATGCAAAAATACTATTTTTTTACATGTCTTTTAAACACAGCTAGATTACCAGTGTTTTACAAAAGCAGTGTATTCACATTGATAAAAGTGATAATTTCAATTTATTGCTAATGGCCAGTCTATTTTCTTCCCCTTGAAACAAGAATGATTTTTTTTTTCACTTGTGAAGGATTATTATTTATCCTAGTGGAACTGTGAAAAAACTTACAAAGGAACTATATTTTTTCCCCAAATTCTAATCACAAATACTACTTGCCTATTCAACAAAATCATACACTCAGGTAAATCAATTAGTAATCATTCCACAGAACTAATTACAACTGAAAAATGTAGGCAAGAGTAGTAAAAAAAAATATTGAAGTTAAGATATTTTGAAAAACCTAGTTGTTGTATCTTTGTTGTTTCCTTTTGGTGCTTTCTGTTCAAATCAAATGTAAGAATGTTTCCTGGTAGCAAAGTTGGAGAAAACCAGCAAATTTAATGATAAATGAACAGTGTCCATGGAAAAAGAATCCTGAATGTGTTTAAACTAGAAGCCTAAATTTAAATATATAGTTCAATTTACTCTCCAAGAAAAGTCCATATCTTTCCCCCCAAACCTGGTCCTGTTCCACTGCTCATTCGTTGCTACTCTTACACCAATCCCTATGTTGTGCCAGTAAAGGAATTGTAAAGTAAGAAGGTTGGGAACCTGATTCAACTGAAAATTACAGTAAACAGGTGAACAAGAGGCATTTTTAGATCATTGGTTTATTAGTATGGTTTTCTACAAGGACTTGGCAGAAGAGATGGGACGGCTGTTTGGTAATAATGCTGCTTTAAATGAATATCAAGCAGTAACTGCAGAGTTGTTATCATTCTACCAACAAAAACATATATCACTGGGATTCATCATAACTATTTTTACAACTAAATTATTCTGAGTTGAAAGGGATCCAAGAGGTTGCCAAAAGGTTCATTGACCTCCTAAGGGAATGGCCCATAAGAGGGGTTGAACCCACAACCTTGATGTTACTAGCACCATGCTTTAATCAGCTAAGCTAATTTCATAACTAACCATTGCTGAAAATTGGAATTCCCTTAAGAGCAATCTCATTGAGATCAGGCTGTAGCAGTAATTCCTTTAATGTGGTCCATGGATCTGAGATAAAGAGAATTTGCATATGATTTCCAGAGAACTGATTTTAAAATGTTACATTTCCCCCCATAGTGCATTAAATGAAACCACTGCTGATACCCAGATGGAATACAAGTAACAGGAGTGTTGGCAACCTGCCCTCCATGTATAAAGTATCTAGGACTTATAGTGTACTAATTTGGAAGATTTAGTAGAAGGACAGGAAAACACTCGTTCTAGGTCTGCCCTGTCACACTGCCAGGTATTTTTCTCCATGTACAGCTAAAAGAGTACAGTATGTGCATGTAGTATTTTAATGATAAAAACCACCTCAGGGCTGACAGTCTCCACCAGAAGAACAAGTTAGACTGCTGCTAATGATATTGTCTTGAGTGTGCCAATGCTTTCTATCCAATCCTTGGGACAGTAAAAAGATAACTGAAGCATGAGAGATATACTTTCACTTAAAGTCAATTTTAAAAAGGAGAAGCTATTCACAGAAATGGCAAAGGAAGAAATTTGTCGTTTTCTCAGTCCCACTTACATACAATTATTTGTGTGAATAGTCCCATTGAAATAAAAGTTACTATTTGGGTGTTTACCCATTCACCAAGGAACAGATACAATTCAAATAATTTCATGTTGCAAGTGTTTTTAAGAAAAAAATAGGTTTTTCTAAAAGCAGCTCCTTTTCCCTTTCCTGAAAGGGAAAAAATATCCAGTCAAACAGGCTAAGTATTTTTCTCCCCAAATTCTAAAAGAAAAAAGTAATTTTGTGTTTATACCACCAATGTTATTATTTGTTATTATCTATATTATGCGGGGTAGTTTTTGTCTTCAGATTTACATTTCTAACTTCATTACACTAAGGTTCCCTTCTTCTCCAATTCATTAATTTCTTCCCTACCAAGAAACAGATTTACCACATTCTTGTTTTCATCTTATCTGTCACTCACTATTTCCCAAAAGCAGAACTAGGTGTTTAATTCTTCTAATTGTGTTGATGAGTTGCAGTCAAAAAAGTTGTAGTATATATTTCAGGAAGAGCCAATCCATCCTTGATCCTCAGTCAATCCATATCTTCCCAGACAAATGGGGAGCATCTTTTCTGGAAAACATTTTTTCAAAGAGCTGCTATATGATGGTCATTAAGATAATCACAAGGTCAACTCTGCCCTGCCATTGCCTCAAGAAGAGCCAACTAGCATGTTCCATAGGTAACAGAACCCAAAATCAGAGCAAGCCTGCAGAAACCTATGTTTCTACATTCCTATTTAAAATGCCACAGGCAAGTGTTTGAAATTATTTGAAAAGATGCAACACAGTCTACTCAATTGGTTCTGTTATTTAAAGCCAACTCTGTTTGGAATAAAAAATTACTAATTTTACTTTAAAACACGTAGTCAAAGAATGTACTTTACTACTGAGACATTTGTAGTTTCAGTAGGACCCAATAGGAAAATTGTTGTGCCTTGTTTAAGTCCAATACTTAGTGAACAGTTCTTCAAAGATGCTTCAGAGAAAGAATTTTAAAAATTAAAGATCTAGCATAATCTCTCAACTCTTTTTTCCACTGTTCTATATACCTTCCTACCTATCTTTTCTACACCTGCCATTTTTATTGTAAATGAGTCTAATGGTTTCAGGTCCCTTTTCACATGGGCAGTTTTCTTCAGGCTGATCTTTCAGTTCTCTTTCTCAGTCTCTGAAATCCTTCTCTTTGACAGACCATTCCTGAGGTAGAGTGAACAACATTAGTTATTGTAGCCCATAAATTTGCACTTTCTCATCGTGATTTTTTAAATATCATTTGCTACACCATTCTTCCTTTAGCAGAAGAGATTAGTACCACCCACCCCAGCAGGCAAGTGTGACAGAGCACTATTTTGTAAGGGAAAACACCACAGAGAACTAAGGGAAAGACAGAAAATTGTATGAAATCCACAGCCTACAAGATATGAACACACTAACTCCTATCTGTGAGCAGTACAGAATCTTTTAGTCCTGCCAGCAGCATGTGCAGGACAAGAAAACAGACATGGACAGTAAAAGATCATCTCTAAATGAATACACTGATTTGAAGTCCTCACTGTGTGGACACGCTAAACCTAAGCCAATCCACAGCATGAGAGGTTGTGTCTTCTCTGTTTGATGTGAGATATTCGTGATAGGACAGTTTATAGTATAACCCAGTGTTGCACTATTTGTGCAGCTTTTGTGGCTGGAGTTTGGAAAGGACGAGGCAGACAGTCCAGGGTCAGCATACAAGAATTCTCTTTTTTTCAAATTTCTGATTCTATTTATATACACTGTACATAAGTGGCCAATTATTGGCCAAAAGCATGTCACTTCACCATTTAGATTGGTGAGCATTTCCATCACTCAAATGCTTCTCTCACAGCAAAAGAATGCAAACATTTTCTTATTTACATGAAAAAGTATGGGAACTCAGCTCAGAGTTCTAAAACATCAGAAGGCTAATCTAAAATATCAGAATGCACGTTTAAGACATGCAAAAGCAGGGTGACAACCCAGTCGAGGAAATAAGAATTTTGTGAGTACAGATTCTCTTCTTTAAAAAAAGGGGGGAAAAAACCCCAAACCTTTCAAACTGAAAAGTATGAAAGCCTGAAATCACATTATACCTTGAGCTATCCAAAGTTAGAGCTCCCAACATTATTGTCACTGACAGAGCCTGACTGAGGAGGAAAATTTTTGGCAGAGAAAAAGACCTTGCCTCCCATTCCCACTTCTCAAAGCAGTGGTGTCAGTATTTCAAGAGCCAGTGTCCATGGGAAAAAAAAAAAAATCCATTGCAAAATAAAAGTCTGTAAGAGTAGAAGTAAATAATCCAGGTATCAATAAAAGATTCTGACCTGATAGAAGTATTTAACCTGGAGGTAAATTATATTGTTTTTCTTTTGTGCAAGGACAATATTTAAATGTTTGTTGTTTCCAGGAAGGGTCCAAGCTTTGTTCTGTGTTTGCTAAGTTCTTTGTGCAACAGAACCCATTCAAAGCCAGAAGTAAGATTGTAACTTACATACAGAGCAACTGTGGTGAGATCTCTTCAAGTGCTACAGCCTTCTCAGCCTCTCTTAAACCATTTCTCAATAGTCACTGTTGTCTTTTTGATGCAGATGTCAGTAGCCCTTATTTAGCACTTCCAGTATGCTGTGATTTCCAAAGCTTCATTCTCTTCAAATAACTACTCTTCATGGTGCTGAACTACATTGAAACCCATAAAGCAACAGCCAAACCCATAAGGAGCCAAGCCCAGTTCAGCCCTGCCATGAACAACACGGTTGTTCAGGAGTAGCCAGGACAATTCCTGCAGGCAAAGCTTTTGCCATGTCAGGCCATGAAGGAAAGAGAGGAGTGAGGAATGGTGTAAGAGAAGTATCTGCCTAACTGGGAGAGGATGGAAATTCTATGTTGAGCACGAGGTATGATGAAATGCAGACATCACTTAAAATAAAGTAATGGCAGAGGCATCATGGGGAGCTCCAGTTATTGTCCTACAGGGCTTTTAATGGGAAAGAGCTCCTTCTGCTCACCATGAGGCACTGAGGTGGAAGCAGTGAATCTCAGAGCAGTATTTCAGTCTCTTTGAGGGAGCAGGGCAAAGCCTCTGAAGCTGGAGGCTTGGCGGCATTTTCTGAGTCAGCATGCCCAGCTGATGACATTTACCCGGCTGCTGGTCCAGCTCTAAAGCACTGCTGCATTTATCCAAAATGTAAATCACCAAGCTAGACAAAAATATGTAAGCTTCAAATATCTCACCGAGTCACAGGGCTAGCACCAAGCTCTGGGAGTGTGAGAGAGGGCAGGGACTTGGAGGACAGAAAAGGGTTTAGTTAAGAGGATTGAAAGAAACAGGGACAGAAGGACAAAAATAGGTGAAAGTAGCTCAGAATAGCAAAGATGTTGAGCAAATGGGGAAAATAATAAAAAGTATGAGCAAGGTAGAAATGCTGCTAATAAGGCAGTGTCAGAGTCAGAAAAGGAGATTTAAATGACAGGTGTCAGGTTTTTAAGAATAATGTAAACTTTTTATGCGCAGTGAAATCCCAGCATCTTACTCAAAGGATAATAAAAATATATGATTACTGCACTGAAGGTAAGAAAAAGGAAGGAAAAGTATTAAAGCAAGATCAGAATTATTTTCTTCCAAAATTATTCTCCATCTAAATGTTATACTTCCTAGCCAGATATCTTTGGAGTATCATTGCTAATAAAAATTGCAAATATTTTAACTATACTTCATAATATATAACAACTTACTAATCTAAGAGATATATATTAACTATTACTATTATTATCATGAAGGATATCTGTTGTCAGATTCATAATCCACTCTCACGGTGGTGAAACACAGGTAAGTTGACCTCAGCTGATGCCATTTACCCAGTGAGACACCAGCATCAGGACTCTTCCATCAGAAGTTAACCTTATTGTCCCTACTGTGGGAATGGCTGTGGCTTGACCAGAGTACCTCTGCTTTTCTGCAGAAGAGGCAAGCCTGCCACGTGTGGTCTCAGCCTGAGGAATTACAAAGCAAGCCAATGTGAGACTGCATCACCCAACCAAGACTATGCACTGCCTCGTACAGGAACATGGTGCCTCCAGTTTGTCCCCCTGTAATGCTATCTCAATAGTCAGGTAAATATAGCTCACAGCAGGCAGCTACTTACACCTGTCTGCTGTTCTCCAAAGTACCAGTGAGACAGAATTTTAAACAACATGGCCAGAAGAGATTATACCTGATATAAATACTAAAATGATTATACAACTCACTAGTGTTCTCAAAATATGCTTAGAAAATAACACAGACTGGTACTACCATGCACTTGGAATTATACTGCAAGGATGTGAGAGATTGGAATGTTAATGGTTAACTACTCAAAACAATGGAGCATTTGCAGGGCCAGCAGTGTACTTTGCTGGGGCAGGGTTTGCACTATCGAGGTGGGATAATATTTTTTATCCTGCCAAGGTCCTCCTTTACACAACTGACTCAGTCCTTCAACGTTGGGGGAAGGTATTGGGGCATTCCCTCTGATGGGCTCAAGTACACTAATGTGAGACAGCTGTCATGTCTTGGGAGGTGTCATATACCATTAAAGACCCCCACTGTTTCCCCAGACTCATTTCTAGGGCCTTCCATAGGAGGACTCCCATGTTCCACAGTGTTGCATCAGACAGTGTAAAGCTCCCCACCACCAGGGAAGATGGTTGGGCATTCCCACCTGAACCTGGATGTATGTAACCCACTGAGCTCTGTGTTCTGTGTGCTTCCCCCAGGACTGACAGATCAAGACTGTGACCATCACTTCAACCAAGGGACATCTAAACTGCAGCAATCAACTACCCATGAGCTGTGATATCTTTCCACTCTTTTCTTCCCCTTTCTTTCTTTTCCTCATATTATTTCTTAAGTGATATTTCCATGCTTCTATATTGCTATATTACTATAGATAATAATAACCAAAACAGCTACATACCTGCTTTCAATTGCAACCAAGTAAATTTTAAAATAAACCCATACATTTATAAATGCCAATCATTGAGTGTCACTTCACTCTAATCCATCTAAGGGATCTATCAATCAACGAATCTGTCATTTCACTCAATATATCTAAGGGATACATTAGCAAAAGCCTGGGTTACTCTCACCTCCTGGGGCAGGTTATAACAAACAGGTAACCTGGGAATGGTCCTATCGTAGAAAGAAAAAAAAAAATTAGCTCAGTTCTTCATTCAAATATCTGGTCTGTCACTGGCATACGTTTATTTAAAGGTTACATCAGAGGTGGGAAGGGTGAGACAGTAATCTCAAATTGAGAAAAGCTGCCAAAACTGAACTATTGAAGCAAATGCCAGGCCAGGCAGTGTGCCAGTTCACTTATCCTTACTAGCCACCTGCAGGCTGTGTTATCAAAGCTCCTGAAGATTATTATTGCAATATATTATCCCTTCATTATGATATAGAAAAAAGGTATTGATGTAAAACAATTTTGACAAGTTGCTCTCTGACACTTGTCAGTGAAATCTGTTAATATTTGCATAGGAACAGGATGTAGGACAATTTTTTTTTCTCTCTCACACGCTACAGATTTTATCTCTAACCAGATGCTCATGCATATACGTAATTTCTCGTTGTTACCACTGGCAAAAAAAAATTGCCTTTTCCATGAAAAACAGGCAAAGTAAAAGAAAAAGGCATCTTAACAGGTAAATATTAAATACTGCATTGTAGGAGAGGAAAGTACCACCATTGATTTCAGTGGAATTGCACCAGACAGCTCACTTGCACACTGGCCTCAGCAGAAAAGGAAAGGTCTCACAAGACAAGGACATGTAGATAATAGTAGCAAAGCAAGTCATTCATATTAATACCCTTCAAATTTTGAAACAGAACTCAAGATAGTAGTCCTCAACTACTGCCTTTGCCAAGCCAGAATGGCATTTTTGAATCACATATTAGGGCACTGAGTGGGCATTTCTAATAGTCAAATGATCTTCTGAAACATTGTATCTTGAAGATTTTCTCAAATTTCAATACTAAGTGCAACAACGCATGTGACTCTGTATGGTTTGTTTGTTCTTATTTTAAATACAGGGGCTTTTGTGCTAAATCTGAGGGATCAGACATCTCATATCTTATGAGATTATTTAGTTTTTAATCAGATGGGTTGTTATCATCTCTAGCACTGATTTAGTACTAACTGTAAGAGTCTAAGAATATTATTAGCACAACAAGTTCTGTAAGGAAAAATTGTATCTGTTCTGTAGACTAACTGACATGTTTGAGAAAAAAAAAAAACAAAAAACAGAAACAACAGACCAGCTGCAGATCTGTCTTCCAAAAGGAACTCATCTGTTATTCTCACTACATCAGCCACTCTATCGAAAGACAAAAGTTCTCCTCCAAACTTTGCCTACTGTCACTTGTAATTCAAACACTGGGTGTCTAAATTTCTTTCTTTTGGCAAAGAGAAGAGTCTGAGAGGAGGATATAATGGCAAAAATAACTAGATTGGTGAATATTGGTTTCCCTAAAGAGGGACATAAGCATTTTCCTCTTTCTCCTATTTTTGGGGCTACTTAGGATCCAGTCTTTGGCTGTTTTTCCACACAAAATGAAGCTTTCCTCAAAAGTAGCTTGAGGGACAAAGCAGTAGAGAACATCTAGAACAGCTGGCCCAGACTTTGAGCTCCTAGTAAGAAAAAGAAACAGTGAGCCCAGAAGAAGCCCAACATCAGTGCCCTTTTAAGGTTTTGTTTTGGGGTTTTTTGTTGGGTTTTTTGGGGGTTTTGTTTGTTTGTTTTTTAATTTCTGTGCTAATCTTCATTGTTTAAGGGTTGGTACATTTTATATCATGGCTGTAACTAGGCAAAACAAAACAATGAGTGCTACGCATTGTTTACCAGGAGTGTCACTGGTTCAAAAAGTAATTTGTACCCAATACTCTGTCCCCTGATTAAAGAATATTGTTAGCACTTGCATTCTAACAAGAAGGACAAAGACACGAAAGGATTTTCTCCAAGAAGGTAAAAGCAACAGTAACAGAAGCAAAGCAAAGAACCTCACTTGACTGCGATGAGATTGGATAATACACCCAGGATCTGCTGCTTAAGGGAAGCTGTCTTCACAAGGAAATTTTCATTCTAATGATAAGAGTTGGCTTAGCCTGAGGGTTACTATCCTTTGGATGCACAAAGTATTTACTGAAGCTGGACAATTCTAACTACACTTTCTTGCCCTTTGTCGTGTGGTTGGTTGGTTGGTTAGTTGTTTTTTGGGTTGTTTGGTTTTTTGGGGGTTT
>VWYP01020649.1:0-25282 GCA_013400435.1 Pycnonotus jocosus | reverse complement strand
GTAGGGGAGCCCCATTGGAAATACCGCCCCTATCTCCCCGCCCCAAATCCCACAGATATGTCTCTTTCCCAGGCCAGGAAATGGATAACAAAACCAGAGGAAGCAGTTCAGACACACATAGCTCAGTTATGGTGGAAAACATGGTTTGGTTTCTGTTGACAAATATCCCAGGAGTGTTGGGCATTTCCTTGATGTGATGGGAGGTTTCTAGGCAGCCATGGACCTGCAAATGTTAGTCTGCAGGGACGGGCACCAAGGGTTTTACTTTTTGCACACAAATGAGGAGAGAAAAACGCTTACTTCACCGGTCACAGCATTTTTTGTGTGATTTTTACAAGAAGTACATGTCTGGTTTTGACTTGTATTTTGCCTCCCAGCACAGTGCAGTGCAGAGGACCTCAGCTCCAGTATCCTCACACAAGCATGCACACTACAGGGCTCTTTCCTCCCAGATCTCCAGCAGCTGAACTGTGCCACACCACAGTGCTGATCTCCAGGATTTCTGACCAAGTTCTCAGCAGCATCCACTGAGAGAGCATGCTGAGTGGCAAGGTATGAATGACACAGTCAGGTCAGGCAGGGCTTTTTACTAGAAATCTCTTGCTGTGTGAATGGGAGGGGGAAGAACAGAAGAGAAGTGCAGAGCAGATACTGTCCAAAGGCACACCAGGTGGAATGCAGCATAGAAAACCCTGGATAACTTCAGAGATGGCTTATGGATCTGCAAGGTAAATTAAAGCAGTGTGGTTCTCAATTCTCTATGGATCTTACTGGGATAATTATCAGAAACACTCCATCAGAAAATTGCAGTAATCTGTAACAGAAATAGTGATTTTAATGTTCAATCTGGTAGAAGTGCATCATCTCAAGTACATCATCATAACTTCATTTTGACTTCAGGGAAGTATTGCATTTTCCATTAGATGGCAACTTTTTTCTACATATAGAAATACTAAGGCTGGGGATAGGGATTTGTTTTTATTTATTTTGGGGGGGGTTTTGTTTTGTTGTTTTGTGGGGTTTTTTAATGCTGAATTAAATAAAAACTCACTGGAAGACTATAAATAATATTTTAGGTCTAGCAGTAAAAATTAATCTTAATCCAAAAGGTCAGACCTCCTGCCTGAAAACGGGCACAGATGGAATGAAGGAGCATTGTACCTGGGTATATATTTCTATATTTCATCTAACAGTGACACAGAACTGAGAACTTGGCAAATAAGTTGCATGGCAAAAAAAGAAATGTGCCATCAGTTGATTATCTTGCCTTTCATATGCATTCTGCTGCAATGCCACCTTTCCTCTGCTTCCTGTAAATCAATAAAAGAACATAATCTTCTGTAAAGAATACAGTTATGGAGAGTCCAGAAAACCCTTTAGTCAAAGAGTAAGATCAATTTCCTTCAGGTCAGAATGGAAATGCCTACAGATTTTCTGTTCTTTTTTCATGTGTATCATACAATCATTTCCTAATTTTGCCTACATTTCCTCAGCAGAAAATGAAAACAAGTAAATTCTCAAAAGACAATAATTAATCAATCAGAAACACCACAAAAATGTTTTTGACTCTCCCAGTATTTTCAGCCTAGTGCTAAAAAAAATGTGGTAAAATATTATATCCAGAATATTCTGGATATCTTATCCTGTGAAAATTATTATTGTAAGTTAGAACTGCACACTACATAAAATAAAACCATTTTAAGCTCAGTTTATAGAGAGGTTGAAGATTGCCTTTGATTTTTTTTTCCTTTTGTGATTTCTTTGGAGGTTTTGGTGTTTGAGTTTTTTCTTTGGTTTTGTTTTTCCCATTTATGAAACAAAATATTCTGTTTGGTGAGCTGGTTTGATAATGGAATTGCTCCTGAAAGTCATTTGTCAGTGAAAGGAGTAATGAGAACATAATAGCTAATCCCTGAAAAGTTTAGCTGGATTAAAAACAATTTGAATGCTTTTTTGGAACAACAACAACAAAAAGTATTTGCAGATGGTCTTCATTAGAAATACTGGTGGTAAGAGTTATTTCACAGTACTGATAAAATGTCTAGTCAATATCCCCTAGGCCTTAATATTTTCAGTTTCAGAGATTAACATTCTTGTTTTAGTCATCTGCTTGCATTGAAGAAATATTCTCACCATACACACATATAGTATATCCACACACATATCCCTTTAATGCAAGCAGATAACTATATATATTAATATATTTGCATATATTTACATTACAAGAAAAAGAATTAAATGGATATGATGTTGAGAAGCCTACTGCTTCAGATTAATTTTTCTTCTTTTGAATTTGAAACTAAAGCTAAGAAGTTTAGCAGTTTATTTTATACTATGCTGGCAGTGTCAATTACACATTACCATTGCAAAACCAATTTCCTGCCACAGAGAAATGGATGTACCCTGGAGAACATATCAGCCTCCATGTCACCTTATTGCCTTGACTTTAGCTGTGGTACCACACACAGGCAGATAGTTAGATATATAGCTATCCAACCTGCATATATTATCTGATTGGCATGTTCACTTGCTCCTTGACTGCCATAAATGAGTGGCTGTGCAGGTGCCACTAGCACATGCATCTTTTTCTGAATGCACCATTGTAGGAGTAGCTGAAAAGCTGTTTGTGCTACACAGTCAGAAAGTTGGCAGCAGGACTAGGTGAAAAATGGCAAGTATGTTTCAGGAAAAAAATAAACTTAATGTTTACTCTGCATTTCTTAATCAAATACTTTTCAGGTTTTGATTTTACAATTATTGCATTTTCTTCTTCTTACCTTTCTTCCTTTGACTTTTTTTTTTCCTACTCTTTTCATTTCCTGCCCTTTGTTTTTAATGACCAAGTAGAGGAGAATCATGATAAAAGAACAGAATGAATGAGAGGGAGGAGGAAACAATACCTATGCAACTGTAACACTTTTAGTAAGTTAGTTTAATAGAGATGTCTTTGTTTACCTGTCTTAAGATAATAAATGTTCCAGTAGGTGAAGCTCAATTTGATAGAAAATATTTGGCTTTCTCAGCTTGTTTAGCTGGTTATAGATTTTTGACTCTATCCATTTTCTCTCTTAAAAATGGAATAGTGCCTTGTTAGACAACACTCTAAAAAATTACTGCCTCCTTTTTTTTCATGTGTTGGGTATTTGCAATTTATTACACAAATCAGCAGATACATATGTTTCATGCATATATATAACAGTTTTGAAAAACTGGCAAGAATAATCTTTGAGTTAGAAAGGAAAAGAAATAAAAAATTTATGTTTACAAATCTGGGCTTAAGCTGTTCCTGCATCTCAAGATTCATGTGTTTGCTTTCCATTTCAGCAGCTGCTGGAAGCATTCTTCAATAGGAACCAAATAAATCCATACCACCTGTCTGTCTGAATTGGAGGCCAAATCATTCTGTTATTCTATCTCAACATTTAAGAAGTAATAAAGCATCTCAACCTCAATTTTCATGCCATGAAGAAAACAAACCAGAAGGGGAATAATAAGACCTTTGTTAGGCAATTTAAAGGCATGTGACTTGGAATTACAGTAAAATCTTCATTATTGCTCCAAAAATTCTTTGCAATTTGAAGTGCAGTGGCTTCCTCTCCAAATTTGGTAAGTTCTGCTACATTATAGCTTGAATTTAATGCTGACCTGTATCTATTTTACTACAAGTTATATTTTTAGGTCTTTTAATATTTAGCTTCTCCCCCTGTTATGTCTCATGGCAAGGTGTCTTTGAAGAAACTTAGAGATGTGTGAGTATAGAAACAGTTATCTGACAAAACCATCAGGATTCTTCCAGAAGCACATGGCACATTTATCCCTATAGACTTATTCTGCTCTAAACTCTGCAGGTCTCCCACGCAATGTTCATAAATAAAAGCACACTTTGAACCCCTGCCTTTAGTCCTAAATCCCAAGGTAAGGATTGACTGGAATATACTGGAACAGATCTTTAGGTTTGGACGAAATGCTAATCTTAGGTCATCGTCAGGCCCTTCAAGCACTCAAAAAAACCCTACTGTAATATGTGATTTTGGTACTGGGCCATGCAAACCTTGCCCAAATTTTGAGTGCAGGAGCTGTCAGCAAAGAGCTGTATAGTTGTAGGCTGGAGGTACTTCAGTGCACTTCAAATGAGGCTTGTCCCCTCATTTAGCTTCAAATCAGCTGATTAGGAAAAATGCATTATTGTGCCAAGATGAAAACAGATAAGCCAAACGAATAATTTGTTTTTTCAGTGAGAGTTCCATAAAATCTATTAAATAGAGAATCCAGAGCAGTAATCAACACATTCACTGGGGTGTTAATGGAGATATGGTAAAGCAGTGTATGACAGCCAAGGGACAGAGTGCACTTCTTACTCACTCTCTCCAGCCATGAAATCAGTAACTCAGATCATTTGTCTTAGTCATCTACTGTTACTTTGGGGTGAATCAGTGCACGGACGTTTAAGGACATCCCAAGCAGATTTGTTCATTTAACAGGGAAAAAATCAAAACAAAAAAACAACTGTTTTATTTGAAAGCCAGGACCAAAAGACATTTAGTTTAGCTAAAGCAATATTTGACATTAGTTCAAGTTGGGCAGGAGTTCAGCCAGAAGTTATCATATGATTGGGTTTTGGGGTTTCTAGCTTTTTGGAAGTCTGTGTGAAATGATCTAGTAGTGCTCTGAGTCCAAATTCTGAAACATAAGTGCCTCCATTCCTTGCAAACCCCCACAATTTGCAACATTGTTAAGAGTCTCTAAACAGAAGGAAAGACATACAACCCCTAGTCTGCTCCAGGTCTGCTGTGCACATCTTAAAATAGAGACTTGGGACACGAAATGACATCATTGCCCTTGATCTCTTGACAATCCCTCATTAGGAAAAAAAAAATTCTCTGAGAAAAAAAATTAAAGTAATTACTAACCACATCAACTACTCTGTTAAGGTGTTTGTCCTTATCCTGTAGATCTCAGCAAGCGCTTCTTGGCACTGTCACACTGTTGTTGAGCCTGGCTAAGAGTCTGCAGGATCTACACAGTGAACATGAAACAACTTAGTATGACTTCTTGTAGAGTCATTTGAAAAGCACGTATCCTAAAGTTTCTTCAAAGTTGACTTTTCAGTCATCTGCCTTCTAGGAAGTATAAAATAAAATACATTAACAAATACAGAGGTTAAGAAGAAAATATAATGAAAAACGCTGTTGTATTTAAAATATATGAAGTTTTCCACTTTTAAGGAAAGTTTTTTTTGTGTCTACCACTCTAGGCTTCACTGCAACCAATGAAACACATTAAATCTGCATTTAAAGTGACTATCCCATTAAATACTTTCAATAATAAAGAGAATAGTTCAAAGTAAAGGAAAAGCTTTCACTAATCTCTCACATACAATGCTGTCTTTAACTATATAATTTTCTCATTTCTGGCAGAGTTTTTCAGAAAGTATTTCTTAGATGCCTGTAATTAAGAAGGTAATTTTCTCAGTAGTATTGTTGTTGGTCTCCTCAGTAAACAAGTTATATTTCTAAGAGTACATCACGACAACTCAGCAATTAAAAATATTTGTAAACCAAACTCTACTAGTCTAAAAAGTAATGCAAAGTGCATGAAGATATGGGATATTTTTTTGTGAACACCAGTAATAACATAGCAATAATAATTATATATCATTTCCCCATTTGTTAGTTAAATTGTTTCATCTCTCTTCCCCTGTCTTGTTCTACCTCTCTCCTCCACCTTTCCAAATGAAATTTTGGGCTAAAAAAATTATGTTTGTCATTCAGGGTTTCAATTGAAAATGAATTTTAAAACTTCAGAATATGGTTTCAACTTCAGATAAATGTGTAGAGTACCATTAAAACAAGTGTTGAAGTTAAGAGTAATACTCTGTATCTGTTTAGCTATATTTGCTTAAACTTTGGAGTAGCTAAGAATATCTTCTATCCTGAATGAACTTTACCAAATCACATGCAACCAGATATTGAAATGAAGGAAAACTGAAAGTTATTTTGTCTATGCAGTTTTCATTTGACTTTTTCTCATTTTTGTACCATACTGAAAACAACAGATTGGACTGCAGAGGCTTGTGATTGAGTTTTATGTCTGTTCTACCCCAACATGTCATGAAGGCTACGTGGCTGCAGCCTATTTTTGATTCAGGTCAGTAAACCAGGAGAAGAATCAGGCCTATGGAATCCTGCAAAGATTACAGAGATATATGGTTTCCTGGCATTGATCACAACTGTCGGATAATGGCTCCCCTCAGAGGTGGTATAGGAACTGTGCGCCAGTCCAGAAGGTCTCCTTGCTGCTCATTGCCAGGAGGAAAGAGGTTGTGCATTATATGTGAATTTTTGCAAACATGTATTGCAAACTCCATCCTCCAATGCAATAGTTTGCCAGTTTAGTTATTTTCTTTTGTGGGAAATGATTATAGCTAAGGAATACAATATGTTACAATTAATGATGGAAGTATTTGTAAGAAATTAAAAATGAAAATGTGGTATCAAGGATTAAGATTCATTTTGCAAAATATAGTTGGCTTTTGGGTTGCAGTAGGAGCATGCAAAAGAGAAGCTTACCTGACTATTTTCGAATATTTTAGCTTCGCAAACCTAAAATAAAGGCAAAATAATGAATAAAATATTTCTATTGATTTTGCAAGCTAGAGATGTGAAAGTTTGTCCAAACAGATGTTTAGAGTGACTCTGTGCCAGGCTCGGTTGTGGTTTTGAGAATGCTCTTTCTCAGTAGCATCTCTCAGAGTGTCCCATAGTGTCCTTTTAAACTCACAAGCAAATTTTCTTGCTTCAAAGCTGTTAATTTAGGATAAAACATCACCATGAACTCTGTCCTGTACTTCTTTGAGGGATTCTACTAAGAAACATGAAGATGACACTTTCCAATATTATTTCCTGCTACTTTTCTGAGTTGCATAAAAATGTCATTAACCTGACTTTTTAAAAAGTATTCTAAAAGATTTCTAAAACTTACTCACAGTTTGACCATCAGATCATTGTAGAATGTATTAACTTGACTTGTTTATTCAACAAGATAATAGAATAAAAGGATAATTTAATATGTTGAACATGTTTTTTGAGGTCTACTCATTTTTCAGATTTCTCCAATACAAGAAATGGAGAATATCAAATGAAACTAGCATGTGGCAGATTCAAAAATACCCAGGAGTAAGTGGTTCTTCACAAATGAGGGGAAAAACTCCAAGTCAGAACTTTCTGAGATGATCACCACCACCACAGGAAAAGTCTGTAAGCTATAACTTGTGTAAGAACTAGGAAAGCATCAGCCCACTGCTCAGTAGCAAATAAAATTATAGGAATTATTAGATAAAAAAATGATAGAGAAAAAAAAAACCCAAAACAGAGCTTTTCCCCAGTGTAGACCCATGCTGCATCATGAATCCTATGTGCAAGTGAGTCCCTCGTCTCCAAAATGGATACAGTGCAGTGGGAGAGGTACAGAGAGGGCAGCAGTCCCAATACCATGTGCAGCAGCTGCCATACATGGAGCAGTCAACTACCTGGGGCTCTTGTGCCTGGAAAGGACTTAGCTGGACAAAAGTATGACAAAGCTTTATAAAAGCATGAGTAAGAAAAAAAAAAATAAAGTGGATGGGGACTGTTTGGTCATCACCTCTCCAATACAGTATAGACCATTAATGAAACCTAATGAACGGCAAATCTAAAGCAAGCATTGGTAGATATATCTTGTCTGAATACATCACTAAGGCGTGGAACTACCTGTGGACTGTATAAAGCTTAAGTGAGATAAACAGGAGACTGGAGAACTTAGTGGCTGTTAAATGTGCAGATTTCATGTCTAACTCAGCAAAATCTTTAGTGACAAATGCAGGAGGGTATCTTATTTTAAAAGTTCATTGTTCTGTGGATAAAAGTCCAAATACATTGTTGATCTCTAAAGGAATTTCAGATTTAAACATAATCCTTACAGAAAAAAACAGGAAGGCATTTTATATTCTCTTAGAGATTATGAAATAGCAAACATCACCCAGAACACAGAAAACCAAGATTAAGAGTCATTTCTCTTCTGTCAGTCTTTGCATTGGTAGTTCTGAAACAATTTTGCACACACACATTTTTTCTCACACAGTTATAAACTTGGCCAGTAGTATTCTGCATTTTTTAAAAAATGGATGAATAAGAAAAAAATTACTGCAACACTCTGGTTTTCAAAGCTTTGGTCCATCCATCTCTTCCACAGAAAGGTAAACCTGTCACTATAATCCTGGTTCTGGCCAGGACAGGGTTAATTTTTTGCAGTAGCCAGGAAAAGTATGGCCAGGACCTGGAGGTTATTCTATACTTTTGCATCACATCATTTTCCAGGAATAAGGGAGGGCTCGCCTCTCAGTCAGGATGTTGGGGTCTGCTGTCATTGGTATTGTTGTTACTGTTCGTTTTCTTATCTCATTGTCATTTCCAGTAAATTGTTTTTAACTCAACCTGTGCTCTTTACCTTTTGTGCCTCCAATTCTCCTCTACAGCCACTGCCAGGGGGAGGGAGAGAGGGAAATGAGTGAGACATGGGTAGTTTCAGAGGAACACAAAATTGGAGAGTACAATTCCTAAACCATGATATCTGGTCAGGTTACAGTGGATGGCAAGGAAAGAGCAAGTCTTATTCAGTAGGTGGCTCTGAACATAAACCAATAAAAAAGATGTGCACAGCCATAGCTGAAAAAGAACAAATAAAAAAATCTGTTTTATCTCAAACACTCAGGAAAGAGGGTTTTTTCCCAAATGTAAGTGATAAGACGTGTAAAAATTGATTTGTGCATCTTCTGTCATCTGAACAATACACTAATTAATTTTCTGGCCACAGAAGCTGAAATAACCCAGTATTAATTAATGCACTACAAATTGTAAGAGCCAAATACAATACAAGAGGACAATATTTCACATTTCTTCATACCCCCTTGTTGAATACAGTTTGAAATTGAAAGATGGAACAAATGAAGTGGCTGTTCTCTTTAATAATGTAGGTTATGTTAATTAAAAATAAGATCTGAAATGCCAGATGTAGGATCCTTTGTGTGCTTTTCACAAAGAAAACAAAACTTGTTTTTGTAGGCCAGTGAATTTCTCTAGTTAAAAAAACAAACACCAAAATCTCAATATAATCTTGGGACAGATACATAACTGAGAATATTACTGCTAGAACATGTGTAACAACTGCTAAATGTTTTGGATGTTCTAAATGTCAGGATGTTGACTACAGGATTATCTCAGATAATCAACGTATCACTGTGGAGTCTGAGTTCAAGAACAATGTGTAGTAATTCCTGAAAATCAGTATCCTCTACTGTATTTCAAACAATGGGCTATTAAGCCAGAGCTCTGAAAATCACCTGTGCTTTCAAAAGCCTATGTTTTGAGTAGGTTAAAAATTCACAGAAGTTCCCAATACAACAATGCATCCCAATGATAGATCGATAAAATCTCACTCTCCAGGAGTGAAATATTGCTCACATGAGTGAATGAATTAGTGCCATAAGATCTTCTGTCATTTAGAGATCTATCCAGTACAAGGAGAATTAAGACCCTTATCCAGCAAATATTTTGACAGCATCATTTTCTCATCACTTTCTGTCACCTCTCAGTACATGACTAGTTTAACCTCTATTCTTGTATAATTAGAACATAGAACCTGTATGAGAAAAAAAGTCTACCTGAGCAATTTTGCAGTACAGTATATTACATTACATTACATTACATTATTATTATATTCCCACATCTAAAAAGCCAGTACATACTAGGGAGCAAGGGGGGAACCTGGAATGCAAATGAAGGCCTTACTCTTTCAAAAGCATCTCCATGTTGTTGACTGCTCCAAAGACATCACTCTCTGTAAGCATGGAGGTGACATGCAGTGCTGGCCACACAATATATGTGGTTTTGTGTGAGCAGTTCCAAAGCAAACCTCAGAGATGTTCTGTCTCATCAGGGGACAATCCTTCTCACTGCTACCAGTATGTTACAGCTCACATTTCTTCTTAATAACATATAGAATCAGTGCATATATACATACATACACACATATATATATATTTTTTATATGATGTGAGGTGCCATTTCTTCCCAGAAGTCAAGGGAAGAAGAAATCCAGTACTGCTTCTTCTCTCCATAAAATGTTCTCACATGGCTGTTGTCAAATATGGCCATTACTGGCTTGAGAAGTAATGGCTTCATGTAGCACATTATAAAAATAGAAATTAGTCAGTTTTCCAATTCAGCTGGCAGTTTTTGTTTTTAATATTTTTATTACTGCAGACATCATCGTCCAGCCATCTGCTAAAGATGAGACAGACAATAACTGAGAAGCACTGGAATGAATTTTGCTGTATCTGCAGCTGGGCATTTCATTACTGTATTCTGATGGGGAATTGGTGGGGGGAGGTATTTTGTTCTGTTTAAAGAAGCAATCTGTAGAGCCGAAACAGCAATCAAAATGTGATGCAGAGGAACACTTAAGTGTGAAAAAGATACTGGTTTTTACAGGAAGAGTGGAAGACACATATTGACCTTTGTTTACCACTCTCCCACCACTGTTGTGAGAGAAGCAGCAAGTCTGTCTCAGCAAGTTCGTCCTTCTGCCATTCCTGAGGCTCTTCTGATAACTGAATTATCAAGATTTTTGCAAAACTTAGAGTGGCATTAGGCTAATCCATCCCAGATACCGCAGCTCTCTTGTTTCTTACTCTAGCTCCTCATGCTTCCTTTCCTTCTCCTCCAGAGTTAACCTCCAAAGGAAAAACATGACCATCCACCACTCCAGAAATTGGCAGTCAGCAGGCTCTTCCTTCCTTAAATCCAAAATTACTCCAGAATAGATATTTAGGATGAGTAGCTTTGGCCAGCTACAGGGCATATTGTTTATCAAGAGGGCAGAGCACTCACACTGAGGTAAGCGTGCTTTGCCATGTATCAAAAAGTCTCTAGGAAAACCCCTTGTTTAAAAGTTTGGCAAAATTAAAATAAAACAGTGCCTATTAGGGTTAATATTAAGTCAAATGTGGTGGATGGGGTGTGCCCTGAAAGCACAGCAGCAGCTTTCTGCACATAAAAGTTGAAAGTGAAACCTTGAAGTCCCATGGCAGCTTTTATATTAGAAGTTTCTGGGGTTTGGTGATCTTTAGCCAAAATTGTTCCTACACAGTTATCCTGTTGATCTATATCCTCTCATTACAAATACAGTTCCTTCTGTTTGTTCTTTCTATGGGACTGTTAAATAACTAGAAAAACTCACTGGATTAAATGGTGCTTATAAACACAGAATTTGCCACTTGTGTAGAATTAAAAAGAAATGCAAAAATTACCTGTATCAACTTCAACAAATCTCAGCATGAAAACACTGTAGAATAAAAGAATGGGGAAAACACAGCTAGAAGCAGGACATAAATGAGCCCTGATTCACTGCCCATTGATGTCAGTGGAAAGACTTGCACTGACTTCACCAGATGAGGCCTGTTGTGAAGGTCTGCAGAATGCTAACGATATCTTTATGCAGGATATTTTCAAAACAAAATGTGGATGTCTTTTTTTGGTTGTGTTTGTTTTGGGTTTTTTGTTTTTTTTTTTTTTTAATCAATAGGTTTTATAATATGTCATTGCTTCACAGAATATCTGTGTCCATAAGAAATTATAGCAAGGAAAAGCAGACCATGGAAAATCTTTTTAATTAGCCTTCAATTAGTCAGAAACTTATTTATGTCAAGAAAGAATATAACAGAGGATAACATAACAATACGCAATAACCTATTACAGCTGTTCATTTTGGAAGGCACAAATAAAATAATTTAATATAATTGTTCCCTTCTTACATTTTTACTTTCTCCCTTGTACCATATTTCTCTTTGAGGAATCTCTCAGCACAGTTAAATTGGAACGCCATACAGGAATCCTTGCTCCTTTTTATTATTTTACCATATGAGAGTTTAGGCATGTTGTCAGGTCATTTGACCTCCTTAAGTGCATTGGCAGAACTCTGATATTCATGGCCAAGAATTTTTCCTTGTTTCCTTTTCTAAAAGCTGTTTAAATGATAATTAGTATTAATTATGGAAAGTGCATCCTTAATTAACTGAGGAAAGACTTTTTTTTTTTCCCCAGGGAAATCTTACATTTTAGCTGATGAATCCAATGATGAGAGAGATGGAAGCTGACTTTCAAGTTATTATTTTGTCTTATTTATAAAAGGGATGGGAATGATGGAGCAAGAGGTGATCGATACACAAAAAAAGTTCAGACACATTTGCAATTTGAGTCCAAAATAACCCAAGTTAGTAGAAGAAGCTATGAGAGTAAGATTTAAAAGAAGACTTTTATGGTGAAAAGTGATATATGTGATCTTGATTTAGAAATTATTCTGCCTACTGTAATGACTTTAAATAACCCAAACCAAAATGAATGGGGATGACTGTTCCAAACTGAAGTGCACACAAACAGACCTGAGAGTGTTCACTTTCTGTAATATCTATTCACACCAGAGGAAGATTGTACCAAATTGGTGCATATAAATCCAAAAAGAGATGCCCTTTTATTACAGGAAATGTGCTTCCAGGATGTTATTAAATGTAAACTAGTATCAATTGAGTCTTCAAGCTTATATACCTTTTTGAACAACATTTTTTAAAAAACTTTAGTGACAGAAATCAAGAACAGAGCACATACTGCAAATACAAAATGAAAGCATTTTTACAAATCCTATCAGGAGCAAACATGTATTTGAAGTCAGGTTTAGATAAAATATTTACAACTACTGAAGCAGTCAACCTTTTTTAACTCGGCTGTAAGCTCAAGATTTCTGAGCTTAATTTTTTTTCCCAGTTATGACTCTTTTTCCCCTTGGAAACTCTGCATACATTTTCAAAGGTGTTTATGCTGTTTAAGTGGTTTTCAGCATCTTAAGTTCTGCATTTATTGTAGAAGTCTTTGCAAGTTGAATGTGGAAAAGTATTCAATTTGCACATTCTGGTGCTCCATTAGAATTGCCTCCCTCAAAGCACCAGTCTGACAAAGCACTTAAATCTGTTCTAAATTTCTCTCTCAGCCATAATCTTCCCAATTTCAGCAAGGCATTCGCATGCTTTAAGTCAAGAACTTGTTTTAAAAAATTGATGAAACAGAGCTGAAAAGTTGCTTTACCCATTTAAATTACCAGAGCAATTCAAGGTTTCTCCCCCTTTAACTGTAGGTCGTGTGCAGTTTGCAGCCCTTGAGAGCTACTGTTCTTAAACAATTGCTCCAACCTCCTGGAATGCACCGTGTACAGACAGCATCTACCAACAGTCCTCAAAGTGCCTTAACACTTCAAAAGAATAGCAGTTTTCCAAATCCAATATATATTCCACATCCAACTTATGAAAATAAATAAATTATTGAAAGATTCTTCACATAACTTATTGGCATGCATGAATTTGAAGTCAAAACAGGATTTTAGAATAGATACACAATTTTATTAGTAAGGCAAACAAATTAACCAGTCGGAGTACAAGCTGGGGAACTCAGGAGGGGAGGAGAACATCTGCCCAACTCAGGTGGGAACACCACTCTGTTCCAGAGATTAATATATTTCAAGACAATCTCAGGAATGACCAGCTTACTTCAAAGAAGTGACTTTACATCTTCATATCCAGATGAGATCTCATGTCTTAGGCAAGGTTTTCCTTTTATACTCCTCAATACTTCACTTCTTCAGTTACCATCAGTGAACTATCAAAAATTTTGTTCACTACTTGAGACTATGGATCTTATTTAAGTAACATTGGCTTCACCAGAAGTTAAATATAGACCAGAGAAATGTTTAAAACCATTTAAAGGAAATACAGTCACATTGCTGAGCATGTACCCAAGCACAAATCTTGCATACTTAGATTCTGAGAAACAAACAGTCTCTAACTCCTCTAAGACTCACAGTGTTACAGTTCTGTTCCCCATAGATCCAAATACTACTTTTGTTGCTGTTATTTTAATTCATTTCCAGTTGTAGAACTTTCAGTAGCAATTTTTAAAGTTGCTAGTACAGATACATATGTAATATCACATATATATCAGAGACTGCAAAAATTCATCTCTACAGTTTATTTTTTTTAATGTAGTTGAAGAACATCTATGACAATAATCCTTTCACATGCAAGGTGTTATACATGGCTAACTGGGACTAAAATTCTCAATACATGTCCTTCTACCACACTGAAATTCATGCTAGATAAATGATATGTAATCAAAAGGTTAAGTGAGGAGATGTGTCATAAAATGGTATCTGAAGTATCTTTTACATTTACTAAAAAAGTTGTTTAGATATCTATTGTTACTTAGATTTTTTTTTTATTAAATTCATGTCCTCTAGGAATTACTTCATAGTCTAGATCTTATCTAGGAATTCTTTCAGAGAGTTGATAATTTTCTTTCTAGTTATTCAAATATGGCTTAGTCTAATGCCCTAGCATAGTTTGCTCAAGCAGGAATTACACAGTGTCATTGGGAAATATGCAGAGGAATCAACTCAGTTCTCCAAAATACTATGCTAAAACTCTTTTTTTAATTAGGTTTTTTTTTGATTACACATAGCATCTCTTTGTGCTCTGATAGAACATGTGCATTTGAAGCGAGACTCTCAGACACAGAGGGTTAAGAGTATGCGGTGAGACAGATCAAATCATCCATGTCTCCTATGACACAGACACATATGAGTACACAGGCAAGTGGCCCTTTGGAATTCAGGAGAAAATAGAAAAAAAAATTTAAAATCTAAGGAGGAAACCATAACTTTAGTAGGGAAGTTAAATTAGACACAAGCTTGCAATATGTGTACCATAAGGGTTGGAAGAGGAACAAACTTCATAATGAGTAAATGTATCAGCATACAAAAGCATCTGCACAACAGATGAATCTTTAATCCCTTTCTCTGACTGGAGCAGCAATAGAGGGACCCTCCTGTCTCATTTTGACCTTATTATTGCACATTACTAGTAATATTTATAAGACTTATACCTATTAAAAAAATAATAGCTCCACATTGAGTAACAGCAATTACAACAGTTGGTGGTGGTTGAAATGACAAATATCCACAGTTATGAAGGGCATGCACAAACATTGCCAGGGATGGGAAGCCTGGTACAGAAAACTTGAGTATTATCTGCCAAAAACAATGAGTGTGGTATTCCACAAGGAAAAAATGGGCCCCAATTTACTACATGTGGCACTTGGATAATTTCATCTGGCTTTTCACTAAGGATAAGAACTGGCATGTTTCACTGGAAAAAGCTGAGGGATATCCAGGCACTGAGATATAAAGCATGAGGTTCACAGCTACTCCCACAAAAAAATGATAGGCAACAATTCAGAAGCTCTCTAGGCTGGAATCACCAGCCTTGACAAAGGAATACAAGGCCTGGGAAAAGGAAGTAGATTAAAAAAATAAGCATTCTGAAGAACTGTTTCTCTATTTCTTCTCTGGAGAGCTAATATTTCCTGATCAAACTTCCATTCCTCAGTTTAGTGAAGACCAGGAAGGGACTGCGTATGCTAGTCACCCTAGAAAGTCTGAACACAAAGAGATAAATCTTTAAAAGTGACAAAGGAAATCAGACAATGCTGTATCATGCAAAATCACTCTAAACGTTCAAGAGTCCTCCATTTCTAAACATTCAAGAGTCCCTCTCCTTTGAAGGGACTCTTCAAAGGACAAGCTGAAGACAGAGTCCTTGGCACAGCTCCCAGAATAGCACATGTGTTCCCTCTGGTATGATTTAAGGTATCTGAGTCCTGTTTATGGAAAACAGTTTTTCACTGAACCCAAATCTTCAATTATTGCAAATGTGCTCCTTACAATTAAATAAATAATAATAATAATAATAAATTACAAATCCTCTTTGGTTCCATATTTATATCAGAACATCTTTGTGTATCTGAAAGTCATATACTGCAAGCAGCTTTGTGTCTGAATTTCAGAAGGAAGTTGAAATGATGGAAAATACCTAGAGGTAGAAAAGTACAATGTGTTTTCCAATGGTTACAAGGAAAAAAACCCTGTGAACTAGGATTCTTTGGTTTTATTCCTAATTTTATCAGAGACTGGCTGAAGACCTATCTGCCTTAGCAGCTAAAAGATGCTTGGCCACAGCAAGAGGATTCACAGTGCCAGTTAGGAACCTTTTTCCTTAGTCATTCAGCAAAGAGATTTGTGGGGGTATGCATATTGCCAGGCTCCCAAAACAGTCAATGGAGACTGATAGACTGCTTTTAAGAATGAGTCAGAGCTAAAGCATCAGAGAGTTACTCCTGTAATTGCACTCTGAAGGAGCCTATCTCTGACTGTCTACTACAGAAAAAGTGCCCAAGAAATATCATTGGGTTTCCTGGTATCAGCTCAGTCCCAAGGTAGCCAATACCTCCATGTTTCATGTGAAAGCTCAGCCAGCTGAGAACATTGCCACATCAGCCACAGGATCTCCCATTTAAGCCCCAGCTGCCCTGATCACTCAGGTGGCCTCTCTGCTGTCTGAGTCTGATGTGACCTGGGAAGAGCCCACTGTCTCTGCACACAGAGTCACCTTGTAATACCAGTCTGGACCTCAGTTACACCTCCATGACTGATAGAAGTGTGCCCGACCTGGAGCATTTGGCCCAGACAATGGCCTATTCAAGCCTGGTGCACACACTGTGCAGGCTGGAATCATGGGGACATAGAGACTAAACCACAGAAAATTCTCTATCTCAGGTTTTATGGCACTCTGTAGTAAAAGGAAAATACTGAATTTCTGCTGGAGCAAGTTTTTGACATGAGTATGGTTTTATAAAGCAATTCACAAGAACAGAAGGAAGCATTTCAAGACTAGATGGTGACTTTTTATAACTAAACTCTCCTAGGAGTTACCTGGAGATGCACTAGGATGGGCCTCTCTTTGGTACTGACATTTGTATTTCCGGGTAGTCACCAGTTTTTGAAAATAAAAGAACATTTAAATATCAGAGTTATCAGACTGCTTTTAAACTATGTTTTTAATAGTCTTGATTCCTTCTCATTTAGAATCAATTTTTTGGGCAGTGGTACTTCTTCCTGTCCTCCTAGCTTGCCTGCTGCTGTTTTAAATATTCCAAAACAAGGGCTTCAACCTCTCAACTCCTCATCTTCAGTCTCCCATCTTCATCTATGCACTTCAATTTCTCAACTACTGCCATATGAGGGGGCTTGAAAAGCAGAGTCACTACAACTGCATCCACACAGGCCGAATATTACTCAATTGTGCTGCTCCAAGGGCTGTGCTCCCTGAGCCATGCCATTCCATGCGGATGGCAGCTTAACAGCCTCTATTACTGCACTGTCCTTCTTTCTCCACATCTGGATAGCATAGATGAATGTTTTATGTTGCCAAATTATTCATCTTCAAAAGCTACAGTGACTTGCATATGATATTTTTTCAATACTCTGAGTATGTCTGAGGGACTTAATTCACTAGTTTTGGTTTCTAGAAGACGTTATTTCACTGACCTATGCATTTAAGCATTTAAGAATCTTTGGATTTCCACTTGTTAAATCAGTAATCTTTTATTGTTTTCATATTTTAAGCACCATAAATGAACAAGAGGCCTTTTTTCACTAATTATCACCTTTTGTTGCTAGATAGTTAAGGCTGAGTGCCTTGATATTTTTAGGATCTTGACTTAATAATAAGAAAAACAAGGGGGGTTTTGAGTTCCAGAAACAAAATCACTTTCTGAGTAGTAAGTCCATGCGGACTGTGCAAAACTAAGTTCATACCAATACAGCAGCTCTGATATTAATATGTATGTACTAAATCTACTGTGTAGTTAGAATACTGTCTGGAAAGTTCTTAATATAGGCACTTTCAAAGGCATCTACAAAAAAAGAGATCCATTTTGAAAAAGCCAATTAAGAAAAATGTCTGTTTTTCAAGAAATTAGAAATAGAAGAAAACAGAATCAGTTAAGAACAAAGAGGATACGCTACTCATGAACTGCTTGAACTCTTGAATCTACAAATGAATTATGGAAAATCTCACAGATGAATCTAGGTAAAATGACATAAGTTCATTTCTGCTTCTGTGGGGAAAAGAGAGGAAAAGGGGAAACTATTGTGGTTTTGAAATCACAACAGAATGAACTCACTCTCATTCTCTGACTTATTCATTTCTCAATACTTATTTTTATAGCTCATGTTAGGAAGTTGTGTAATGATAATTTATAGGTCAGCTTGACAGAACCAGGCAGACAGTACTCAATGTGATCCTTACTGTTCCTGTCCACAAATACAACAGCCTATATTACTTCTCCTCTCCCCCAGACTATTTGAACTCTCCTCACAGAGGTGTGTAATGAAAGGAAATACATGAACCAAATTATGGAACAAAGGGGAGAAAGGGCAGATTTTTATATAATTCATCGAAAAACATTTCTAAAAGTCCAAAGAGTTCAGCCAGCAACGATGCCACAACCCAAAATCAATTCAGAAATGCCACAACACAGACAGATATCTATTTTTCCTGGGTTTATGTCTAAGACTCTAGGTTCAGTATTTCAGCAGCTCATCATTACGCTTCCAGTGCAGTATGAGTGTGGCTTGCCATGAGTGCAGAAGCGATAATTCATCCGTCACCAGTAGTCACATCCAAGCCTGCCCAGACATAAACACACACTCTAGAGGCAAAATGTGGTTCCTATGTATAGGAAATTCTATTTTCAGCGAATAGGTTACCTAAAAATAGACTCTTACTCAACTGCAAGGGTTTTCTTCAGTCCATTTTATTAGTAGCATTAAAACACAAAGTCCAATTTTGATCTGAAAGAACTATTCGTACTTTAGCAGTGTCAGGTGGCTGGGTTCCAGTATTGTGTGAATACACTTTACATTCTTCTAAAGAACTGAGTATTTTTCAAAGGGACAGAACTTTATATTTTGAAAAATATTCCTCAGTGATTTTCTGCCAGCTGAAGTATCTGAAATGTCTGCCCTCAAGATTCAGTACTTTTGGCAACATTTGCAAGCTAGTCTGTTTTTTCCAATCCAGAAACATTTTCTTTGCCAGACAGTCATCTGAAATAATGTTCTTACACAGAGAGTACATGTTTGGTATGTTTTGCATATACGCACTGTAAAAGACAAGGGGTTTGGAGGTCCTAGAGGCTGGCACTGGATTACAAGTACAGTTACTTTCAGATTGAAAGTGAAGACACTGGAATATGGCAAAGGTGATAACAAAAAAGCACTGGGATTTCTAAAACCATGACTACTAGAACATTACTCCCAGGCTTGCAGGGTCACGGGGCTATGATGCTAAACAGTAACACAAGGTTACCCAGTAGAGAAGGCTGTGATAAAAGGTCAGCCCCTTATTGAGAGGAGGGAAGATGTCAGTATCAGGTTCATGATGTTTGGCCATGGGGCCCTGGCTGAGTAACAGACATACACATCCCAGGTATTTCCAAGGTGAAAATGCTGAAGGAGTGGGAACAGGACAGAAATTCTCTTGATGTGATAGAAAACTCCAAATATTAAAATACAAATATTTTCCTTTCTGTTCTATAGAACTTTCTGGAGTGAGGGTTTATTATTATTATTTGAACAATGGGACATCTTAACAATACATATTACAGATTACATTGTTCATTTCATGAACAGAAGTTCCCAAACAAAATAGGATTTTTGGTCTACCATGATTTCAGATTTTGAGGGATCTATGGGAACCTCTCACAAACCATAGTCAGTCTCCTTTAGAAAAAGGGACAAAGTCAGAAAATGTAAGTATGTGGAAAGATTTTCAGATATGAAAACACTGCACAGCATTCTAAAGGCTTGATCAGACTATCAGGCTATCAGACCATGCCTGACAAATGTAGCAGTTTCCCCAGCTGCCTATTAGATTCTCCTGACAGAGGTTATAAACTCTCAGCAGAGTAGGACTGGCAAGCATTCCTTATGTGCTTCTCTGTAAAGGTAGGTAACTCATAGAACACAGACAGTAGGCAGAAGCCTATGCTGCTCTTTTACCCCTTCTGCCCTTCCTTCCAGATGACATGCAAAAGCAGGGCCCAAAGACTTGCAGACCAATCTCTCTATAGTCTGAAATATCATCACATTAAAATTTATTAAGAATGTATCAGCATTATGACAACTCTAATATTCTTCAGAACTAGTATTTTTTCTGGAGCAGCCTTTTAAGTTTCACAATGACCTTGCACTTCCCCTCCATCTCTCTTTTGAGTAAAAGAAATAGTTTTCTGCGTACATGAAAACAAGTATTATAGAAATTAAATACACTTCCCACTGACAGTCTTCTAGAGTTGTTTTTCTTTGTTTGCTTACTTTTTGGTGCTTTGTTTTTTGGTTGTTTGTTTGGGATTTTTTTTTTGTGGTTAGGACTTTTTTTCCTTAAAATATGATCTCAGAGTTTAGAGGACTCATTAATCAAGCTTCAGGCCCCAAATTCTCACAGAGTGCCTGGAATTTTTTTATGTGATCTGAAAGCATAGTGCAAAATGTGACATAAACTGCCAATACGTGTGTTTCGAGAAAATCACCCACTCACAGTTATTAAAAAAATACTTCCCTTTATATCTTTATGAAGCCTTTTGTTTTTCTTCTCTGAAAATATCTATGTGAAATGCCATGGCATATATTATCTATAAGAACAGATGAGCTAGGATTTCTCCAGAAGGCAGTTCACAGAAAGGAGGTGTTTTTCACGTATATTCACAAGAATCACTCAGCATCTAAGTGTGGCCAACCTGTCATTCCCAAGCCAAGGAGCGGATACAGAGCCTGTGCCAGTCCAGTTCCAACACATACAGTAACAAACAGCAGTCTCTGAGGTGATGGCAAAACATCAGCAAGCCCCTCCTGGGCCACTCAAATATGTTTCTAACATTACACAGCAGACACCCAGCTTGAATTCAGCCTGCAGACACCTGGTACAAAGACCACGGATGACAACAGGGCTGGTGGGGCCACCATCTGGAGCTGCCCTGCTCCTTCAGAGCAGCTCCAACACAGCTGGGACCCCCAGCCCCAGTAGCAGGGCTGCAAAGGCTGTGTGAGGATGGCTGCTAAGAAGGCACATGGTGCTCTGCCTTGGACCAGGCACAGTGTGTGTCCAGCTGTCTGGTCAGGCAGCAGCCACGATCCCAAAGGCAGCCCACAAACAGGATCCTTGTCCTGCTTAGCTGCTATAAGGTGAGGGCACCTCCTGACAGAAAGGCTGGCTATGAGGCACAGATCACCTGGAAAAGCATGACATGACTGTCCTGTGTGAACACTACCCTTGTTGTCAGTGCACAGTTACAAGTGCACACAGCCAGACTGAAGACCCGTGGAGCCCTTCCTAGGAAAACGCTTTTTAAGTTCTTGCAGCCTACCATCCCTTTGTGCTTTTATTCCAGTTTCCCATTTTACATATCACCGACTGAAAACATCGGCTACCATAGTTTCTGTTCCTCAGATTTCATGTACTTGTCAAACTTTTAGCAAGTCTTCTCCAGCGTCTTCCTTGTGTAACACATTTCTCCATCTCAGAATTTTCTTTCCACTGCTTTTTCCTTCAGTTTTTCAGTTTTTGCTTTCACATTGCCCCAAGTAGACTCTTAAAATAGCCCTGCTCATTTCTTTCTCTTTTACCAATCACTAGATCTGAAAAAGTGCTTCTGGGAGCTCCAGACATTTTCTATCATCTGCTAAGCCCTCCCTCCCTTCCTGAGAACCTGCCAAAGGCAGAAGAGTGGTCATTGAACTTAAAGGGTCAGTCACAACGTCCAAAGGTTTTGTTAAATAAATTTTCCTTAAAAATAGACTGCCCAGCACTATTTGTGACAGTGCCCTGATATTTTTAGGATCTTGACTTAATAATAAGAAAAACAAAGCTCAGATAAATTCTCCATTTGATTTTTAAACCAGAACTCTGAAAGAGCATTTCCTTCTTCAATGAGGGCTGAATTGAGCTCTGACTTTTGCTTAAGTTCTCCTTTGGCTTCAATTGCTGGACAGTGCTTTGTGTTTTAAAGCTTGTTTACTAGGCAGCTTCTACAAACACTCATCACTATACTCTTTCTTTCAGTGGCATACACTGAAAGAGATGGCAGATTTACTAACTAATTAGAATATTTGTCATCAGCAAGAAAAATACTCGCTGTCTCTTTTTAACTAAAGAAACAGAGGAAAGAGCCTAATCTGGCATTACTTACCCAAGATTTAATGGTAAAAAAAGGTTTAATCCTTGGACCATTAGGTCTGTGGCTGTGTGCTTCAGCGTAGAAGCCTATCCACTGGATTGCTTTACTGTAGAATAATAATGCTTCTTTGACACGCCACACAGATGACGGTCTTTAAAAAACAATTTTGTCACAGAACTTAATTCTTAATGCAATGGACCTTGGTTTCTTGGTTCTCTAATACAATCACACAGAAGCTCCTGCTCAGATTTAATCATGTTTCTGTTGTGACTAGCCCTTGGGAGACCACAGCTAAGATTTCCTTCAGTCTATATAACCAAGTTTTTATGACTTTATTCATAAGTGTTGTTTGAAATTAGACAATATGTCTTTTTCCACATGTTGGAATATTTTAGCAGTAATTCTAAACTGCCTCAAATAGATGTTGTAAAATTTTCTGCATCAGTGTGGTTTTTATATTCCAAATTTTTGTTTCCATATTACAAATATGCATGGCAGAATCTAATAAATCTAATGGTTATTGCAGTTTTGCCCATTAATATTGTGACTGTAAGTCTAGCCAACAGGCAATATTTTATTAATTCTGAGTATCACATTATACACAACCATCACGATTGCAGGAAGAAATGTAGTGTAACAAATCAGTAAATTAACTAGAGGGTACTGTGAAATCTGGGCCCGAGGCTATGGGCAACTGAGCCAGAGAGCTACAGACTGGTAAGAAGGGTGTCTCAAGATCTGGGGAAAGACTCTGTGCTATTTCTTCCATCTTCCCCCTCCATGTTAACAGGCGGCAGCACTGAGAGCAGTTGTAAGGAAGCATGCTGGGGTATTGAGCAAAGAGAGTATCTGGACGGGTGCGCTGCTTTTGGCTGGGGTAGACAACGCCTGGTGCAGGGTTAACTTTCGGATTTCTGATGAACACGGAGTTGATAATAGAATTGTTATTGCTGAGCTTACACAGAGCTGGGCTTACACAGAGCCAAGGCCTTTTCTGCTTTTCCTAAGGCCATGCTGGTGAGGAAGCTGGGGGTGCATGAGAGGCTGGGTGCACACAGCCAGGACAGGTGACCCCAATTGACCAAAGAGACATTCCAGACCATGTGACATCATGCTCAGTATATAAAGTGGGGGGTGAAAGGAGAAATGAAGGGTTGTTTGGAGTGATGGTGTTTGTCTTCCCAAGTCATCATTACAGATGATTGTGCCCTGCTCTCCCGGGGATGGCTGAACACCTGCCTGCCCGTGGAAAGCACTAAATTCATTCCTTGCTTTGCTTTGCCTTTGTGCATGGCTTTTGCTTTACCTATTAAACTGTCTTTATCTCAACCCATGGGTTTTCCACCTTTTACCTTTCTGATTGTCTCCCACTGGTATCCGAGTGGCTGTGTGGTGTTTGGTTGCTGGCTAGGGTTACCAACAAGAGGTCACAGCAGACAAAATCATGGTATCAGTGAATGTTGAAACAATTGTCATGATATATTATTACAAAACACCAGAGTTAGTGAGATCTTTAACAACCCATGCATTCAGCAAGAGAGGTGGCCAAATTGTTATATTACCCATCAATACTGAAATTACAGGTGGTGAAGGAAAGACAGAAGAATGAGAGAAAGAGGAAAGAGAATGAGGGAAGGAATGAGGGAGGGATGGAGGGAAGAAAGAAAGGAAAAGTGAGGGTTAGAGGAAGAGGGAGGGAAGGAGACACTTTGGAAATAGTCTTGAATTTACAGAAAAGAAAATACTAAACCAGCACAGGAAAAAAGTTCAAAATAAGAAGAGAAGCTTAAAAATATAAGGCTAACTGCAGCGCACAATATTTTGTGAGTATCCACGCTTATATATCTAATTCACACACATGAAACATGGCTCTGACCAAGTCCTACACAATGCAGTTATTCAACTAAGTGCTTTAACGTTTCATGGAAAAATTTTAGGTCTAGGAAGCCACCTCAGAGTGTAGAATGGTAATGCTTCCATTCTTGAGAAATAATTTGTATACCTGGGAGCTAATTTACAACTCCAAAACATCACATTTCAATGTGAAAATGAAAATAAATATTTCTAGCTAGTTCAACAAACCAAACAAAAACATATCTCTTTGTCAGTACTGGGAAATGTAATTTCAATTTAAAAATAAAAAACATGACAAACTGTGATTATTTTTACATATTTATTTTGAAATGTTTCATTGCAAACAAAAAGAACAATTGTATTTCACTTACTGGATTTGATAAGAAATTAAATCAAGAAATGAAATGTTGACATTTCCTGCTGAGTGGACATTCAAATTTGTATCAAGGCTAGAAGACAAGTATTTCTTTTTCAAGGAAATATCTCGTTCAGCTAAGCAAAGGTTATTGAGGCTATCATCTCTAATACAGAGGTACTTAGCGGCAATTTTGTTTGTGAAAGAAGGAAAATTCTAAGTCAGTTTACATAAATCAATGAAGCATGAATGCCAAAAACTTTGTTGTGCAATTATTCTTCTGTGCAAAAATAAAAGATTATTGGCCAGAATACTGGAAGGCTTGTTATCTCAGTGTTTTGAAACACAAATAAGCTACCCTGGAGCAGATAAAGCATGGCAGCAACCCCCACACCATTTCTCCACATGACACTGAATCATTAACATGCGGTTATTTGCTTCTCTTCTACTAAAATCTTTCACGTTTACTGCAGAATAAGACAGTGCAAACAAACAGAACAGCTGAGCCAAAGTAATGTTTCCCAGCAGTGAATTTTTCATATGTCAAATTTCTCAAGAAGCAATAACTACAAAAAAATATTTTTTTTCAGGTGCTGCTACCTCAAAGTTCATAGCTAATGTGGATTCAGTGACTGTTGAACAATTCCAGGTACTAGCAGACTCAATAAACAAGAACATAATTTTGTTATTGTTTTGCATTGAAAGGAGTGTGACAAGGGAAATATTTGGAGACAAGTGAGAATGCATCCAGATATGAAGGAACTTCTAGGAGGTTTTATTTAACTTGTTTATTAAGGCTGGAATTTAGCTCAGTACAAAACTTTCTGTGACTTTCTGGAAAAAGTTTTTAGTCAAATGTAGA
>VWYP01020644.1:9447-23186 GCA_013400435.1 Pycnonotus jocosus | reverse complement strand
TTTCAAAGATATTTTTTCCTCCCCACTGGAAACCATTCTCTCTGTAGCATTCCTATTACTTCCTTGGACTTGTCTGTGGTATGTTTTTCCTAGGAAGGATACGAAGAGTTGGAAAGGAATATGGAGAAAGTGTGTGTTGTCCATCGAAGAGATTCCACACTCTTTTTTTAGACTAGACCAGACTAGACTAGAATCATTCATTTGGAAGTGACATAAAGTGATCATCTAATCCAACTGCCAGACCGCTTCAGGGATGACCAAAAGTCAAATGAAGGGCACTGTCCAAATGCCTCTTGGACACTGAGAGACTTGGGGCAATGACCACACTCCTACTAGAGAAATGCCTCCTGATGTCCAGTCTGAACCTCCATGATGCAGCTTTGAACCATTACCACTACAATTCTTGATGGCCTAAAAAGTCTTTGTTTTGAAATAAACAATTTACAGTGACCCATACAGAGAAGCTGGAGTTACTCCAATTTTTGGCAATTTATGTAAAATTAAACTTTGCCATTTCTAGATGCTGCCTTCCATCTTATTCTCCAATGTGTTGAACAAGTTTTGCAAGAGGCGTCATTTTCTCTCAGACTCTTCAAAGAGCTACTCTTCCATTGAGTCAAGTAATAAGCCCAGTTTTTTAAAACTGTTCTCTGGCACCACGTTGGATTACAATTTTCCAACACTCAGGTGGTTTGTAACAGTTAGAGTTGTTTTTTGCTCTCCTGGAATCTTTTGGCCAGACGCAAGAAAGAGATGGAGGCTTCAAGCTTCAGTTTCTCCAAGGTCTATCACATTATTTATTCTTTATCTCACAGTTCGTTCTGTGCCCAGCGAGATCTGCCTTGCACCTCAGCCATGGCAGGACTCCCTCCCCTATGGGAGGTGGTTGTCTTAAGATTATTACAAACATATTGTTTACAATTTCCTACCAATGTCTACCATCCACNCCCCCTGTTCACCCCCTGGACAGGTCCAGGGTATTACAGTGCTCTTGGACAAAACTCAGACTTCCTTTGCTCAGTTCCCAGACTGTCCGGCCAAAGCTCCTAGGGCAGCCAAAGAGATGCCTTGTGTTCCAACAGCACCACAAGTATGTTTGTGTACTAGCAAGGTGTGTCCTAGTGCTCTTTTATGCTAATTCAGGTTGTGTTAATTGTGAATTCCATAAACCTTGCTTCTCCAACATATGAACTTTATAACTCCAGTGAAAGCTCAGCCTGTGGTGAAAGGCAGATTCAGCTGCTTTGCCTTATAAATGTTATGCACCCAGAGCACTCAGACAGAAGTTTACTGTTGTTCACACAGTGTGCACAAATCTCCCTGCCTTTGTACACAAGAATCATGTTACTGTAGTGTTCATTTAGATGTAAAGTGTGAGTTGTGTTTTCCTGCATGAAGCCTTGGCAAAGGACCTTTCAGGGGAGTTAGACATAGGACTGTAAAACTAGGCATAGAGCTGCACTGCAATAACTACAGATTCATTGGGTCCCACACGGATTTTAATTTCTTTGTTCATGTTTTCTAATAAGGAAACAGAGTCCCAAGATGATTATCTGTGTAGCTTTCAATCCCACAATTCTCTCTGATGTGAAGCAGCCTACAGGATCAATCCTGCACAGAGGCTGACACATAGGGACAGAATAATGCCTAAACCATTATTTGAACAAAACAGCTGATCAAACATCTCTCAGGGCAGAACATATACTGTAATCCCAAGAAAATCAACAGATGCTGAAACTGAGCTAGGCTCTAAGTGAACTTGGTTTTTTATGTTTGGAACATTCTAATTTCTTAATTACACAAGATGGTTTGATCTCCATCATGGCACCTTTTGGTGATCTCCTGGAGGTGTATGCCTCCAGCTCCTGTCTTTAGACAGATCACAAACCAACCTGAGTCTTTCTGATCCACCCTTCTTGCATACACTCATTTCTCTCCTTGCTCTCTTATGAAATTCATTGATCACATACTCTCACCCAAACCTCTTTATCTTTGTTTCCATGACACTGCTGCACATTTCCAGGTACCAGCATTACACCTCACTTCTATTTAACCTTTCACTGGCCCACATACGTAGGGGCTGCTTTTACTTTGCTTTCAGGACTTCTTGTTTCTGGTTCTGAGCAAGGGATGTTCCTCCCAGCTGATAACAATCCTCAGAATTTTAATATCACTGTCTTCTGTTCTGTGGCCACCCTTACCCTTTGCCACACCAGCCACTCCTTTGGCTCCAAATCCCTCAGCCCACTGTTAGTTTGAACTTCTGTTTGCCCTAAAACTCCTCTTTTGCTCTACACCTTAGGTAATTTTAGAGGCACAGCAAAGTTTTATCAGGCTTTGTGCATAATTTAGATTATAGGAGATTAATGGCTGGAGATGTGTGGGATGCAAAATTGTTGAATGTTTGGGGTGAGGCTGATTCCCATGAATACATCATCTGTAGTTTCTTTACATTTAATTCTGAAGTCAGTAATAGGGGGTTTTATCCCTCTAGGGTGAGAGGAAATGCTGCTGGAAACACAGACCTGCTGACTTCTTTAGGGACATACAAAGTTATGCACCTGCTTCTTTGACTCATGAGACCTCTATACATCCTGTCAACCTGAATGTATCAAGGTTATGCCAGAGGCAATTTTTGTGGTGGTGAGGAAAGTTGCACAGCAGCCCTGTCTCTGCCATACGGTTTGGTTTTCTTTTTGTGACCTGTTTGGATTTTGCTTCACACATTTTCAGAAGCAGAGGGGCTCAAATGAGTCTAATTTCAGAAGGCATTTCAAAGATGCCAGCACACAACTGGTGTTGCTATTGTAAAAATGCATTTTCCATCTCTGTCAAGCATGGCATAACCAGCACCCACTCACCCTGAGGGCAGTCCCACCAGCCCTGGCCTCTCCCAGGTGGCAGAGCAGAAAGCTGCTGCCCTGCCGGGCCTGCTCACTGAGTTCTTCATCTGACTCATGCATTTTTATGCTGGCTGAATAATTACTCTTTGAGATTAAAAGATTCCAACCCATGCATGGCACAGATTTCTTACTCCAAGTTAACATTAAATTTTAGATGCCTGAATCCTGTATAGACTGGAAATGGAGGGGTGGGATTGCCTTGTGGCACTTGATTCCCACAACAGATGATACAAAACTAATAAAGCAGTTGGTGCCAGAAGCTGGATTTTCACAGAATAGCCAGAGGTGCCATGGAAGAACTTCTCTGTGGGACGAATGTGGCTGTAAACAGGGCTTGGACACAGCAATTCATGAAGACAGTGAGGTATTCACTTGAGCGAGCTTGAAAAGCTCAGACTGAGGCAGATTTGTTGTTTCTGGAAGAAATAGATTCCCCAGGTGAACCTAATAATTTCAAGACATCTGTTTGTAGATTTAGACAGGGCATATCTTTAGCCTAGAGAAATCTTCCCCACCTGATCTCTCCTGTTATAAATGCCACTTACTTCAATCAGGAAAACAAGAGCTGTGAAATGTGCAAACAACCTCTCCAAATAGCTAGTTACTTAGTGCTCAAGAGGACAATTAAAGTTTTATGGAAAATGCCAGGATCCACGCAGAACACCAGCCTCACTGTGCTGGCTTAAGAAAGGATGCTGGCGCATCTGGCATGAGGGCTGTATCTGGCCACATTTCTTCTGAATTTGCTGATGTCTTTAGGTGAATGCCTTATGGTGAGCAGTTGACTAGTTACTGTGGCCTCTGGAAGCTCACAGGTAGATCCTGCAGGGAACAACTTTAATCCTGTGCAGGTCAGAGAATGATATCCTATTGTCTCCTCAGCACTTTGCAGAAATTACACTGTTGCTGAACCAAAATGATTTATTTCCCTTAAAAAAAAAATCACTCAGATGTGAACTAAGAAGGTAATTGATCATGTGAGGGGAGTTCAACATAGTCCACTTCTGGCACTGACTCTCTGTCAGAAAATAAACATAATTACAACCCATATTCTTTCCTGTGTTGTAAGATGTCCTGCAAAATATTACTACATTCTCTTTCACACTTTCCCATTCCCCCTCCCTTCCCCCCCACTCTCTGCCTGACACTAAACCAGTTTTAATGAAAATATTGCTGCCAGTAAGATGGTGGGTATATTTGTTTCATAAGCCTGTTCCAATGTGTTGTTTAATTACTCTATTATTTCCTTTGTCAGCCTCTGGATAACAAATTCATTTGTATTTGACTAAGTTTTCATGCTTGGATTAAAATATATCAGTAAATACAATGTCAGCTGCAAAGAGGAACTATCAGCAAAGTATTGGGATTTAGAGACTTGGTTTGGTTTTTTCCTTTCCCTGAGCAGCAGTTACTGAGGTAAATGAAACTTCTGGGAACTGTTATTTCAGATCAGATTTTAACTACTTGTTTTCTAGAAGGGAAGATATCAGGCTCCTGCCTGAGTGAAGCCTAAATAAGAATAAATATGGAATACTTAGTGGGGGACTCACAGGGAAGGCAAGCAATTAAGTGCTAATGCTAGATTTTATGCCCCTTACATGTAGGAAACAATAAATTACGTAACTCAAGTGATGGCTACTAATTTAATATTTTTATCTGGGAAAAGACAATCTCCTTCTCTGAGGAGGTATACTCAAAGGACATTTCAGGTCCAGTTTCTTACTTTCCTTTCCAAAGAGAGATATATTTATAGCACTATCACTGGGAAATCAGAGCACAAGTCTTCAAGAGTAAAATATCCTGCAGTCCCTATGATCAGTGCCATAAGGAATAGGTTAGACCTTCCTCCTACAGTATGGCTGTAGGGGACAGGAGGGGATGAGGAAAAAAATCTGAAATAATTCCACTCTGAGCTTTTCATTACACCTGAAATGAGTACTTCTGTAAACAAGTAAGTTCAGAAAGTGATTCACAGTGATCTCTAACTCAGCAATTGTGCTCAGAAAATGGTGGAAAAAAGCAGCTGAGAGGTCTCTTGGCTTTTTGCAAGATGCTTTAAAATAGGACAGATTCTGAATTCTCAAATTACAAAGAGTTTCTGTAGCCTTTTAATCTGCAGAAAACAGTGTTTTTTCCTTCTGTGTTGCCAAGCAAGCCCAGGATCACAAAATCCCATGAGACATCCTGTCACTGTTTAGCATGGAGCGTCAGAAAGTGGGAAGCTTGAAAAGCTACCTGAGACTGGAACACACCCTTGTTCTAAAATCTGTGATGTTGCAGGACAACATCCTTTCTTAGCTTGTTTCTTTTAAACACAGGGTAGCAGAAGGTGAGATGGGAGCAAGCCACTCAAAGCTCTTCGGTGATGGAGCAACAGAGGAGACTAGAGGTGGGGATGGCAGCATTTTCTGAGACGGATAAACAGAGGGGTTAATGTTAACAAGTGGTTAATAAGGTACAGCTGCCACCTGGGGAATGTCTGTTGCATCAGATATTCAGGCAATTTCATCATGGCTGTTCAGACAAAAGACTGGAATTCAAGCCTGTAAACTGATGCAACAATGCATCTGGAGCTGACAGCAGGGGATTAGTCACCTCTTTGATGGAAGAGAATGAAAGAAAAACTCCAAAATATACAGTTTAGTATCTGAATTAGAATACAGTGAGGACCTCAAGAACAAATCAGTGCTGCAGAAAAATGTGTGAGATAGATGAAATTTGCTGTCAAAATGATAAATTCATCTTTTAAAGAAATTCCCCAAACCTAGAAAGTGCTAGTATTTTACTAAGGCTTCTACTTGAGGAAAGGCTTCATCAGAAAAACATTAGTAATCCCTTCAGCACAGGTTGGGAGATCTTGGAGTACAACAAGGCTCAGTTTTCCCAAGACAAGTCTCTAAGAGTTTGTATTCTAATGCTTTTTTATCTCAGTGTTTTTTATGCTCTATCTCCTGAACATCTCTTTTAATTATCGCATATGAAACCATGGAGTCAAAGTATGTATCTTATTTTACATGGAATTATGACAAATTTGTGGACAGACAATGTTACATGACTGCTCAGCAGCAATTTACAGGGATCTCTCTCTTCCAGAAAAAACAAGGTACTTTGTGACCAAAGAGGCAGTCATGGCTGGTTTACCCTGTGATCAGTTCTTGAAGAAAGAAAATGTAAAGTTGAGTATTAACTAAAATCTTATCTGAATATTCTTTGAACAGTTTTGACTACTGTAGAAACTGTTAGATATTTTGTGCTGTTCATAAATGTAGAAGTGTATTAGCTGCATTAGGCACTATTTACAAAATGTAAATTTGCATGCATTAATAATAATTCTTTTGAAGTAGTAATCAAAAACAGTACAAATGAATTCCATGGAGTGATTGAACAGATCTAAGTTTTCAAGTCTGTGGTATCAGGGCCTCAGATACTCAGATCCTCAGGGCCTCAGGAGAGGAAAAAATAAATACTCCAAATGGACAGCAGGTGCATTTATTTGGCCAATACTCAGAGAAATATTTGCTTCATATTAAGGCTCATTTTCTGTATATTTGTTTGTATGAGCACTTACGCCCCTGTGTACTTGTTGTACAGCAAATATTCACTGCACTAGTTATCATACTTCATTCACATTTGAAACAGGAATTATCTGATTTTAGGTATCTTGTATTGTAAAATGTAATAAATAGATTATAATTTAAAATAAAGTTATTGAATAAACTAGAGAAAAATCTCAGAAAGATATTAAATAAAATGCATGTTTGTAAAACATGGTATTAAGAGGGGCTGAGAGAATGGGGTTTGTTTGAATGTAAAGGAGGAAGATAGTGAAACAGCCACAGTCTATCCATGTAGCAAGACTATTGTAAAGTGTTGATCAATTTTCTCTATTGTGTGGGGAAAGAACAAGATAAAACATCACTTTTTGTTACAGAGAAGGCTGGAAATGAACAGTAGGAGATACTTCTGACTGGGGTGTATGTTGCAACTCAGAGCCCCTTCAGGCTAGCCCTGCTCTGAGTCCCCTGTAATAACCTATGCGTGCGTGTCTGAGCTCGGCAGAAAGCGCAGTGCTGGTGAGAAAAGAAGGCGGACTTCGGCGCAGGGAAAAGATCTCTTTACTCCCTGGGTGTTCCTCACCGAAGTGATCTTCCCGGGCTGAACATGACCTTAAGAACCGGGGTGGGGAAAAGGGAGGGTACAGGATTGGGACCAACTGGGGATATCGGGGGAGTGGGCCAGAACCCAAGGAGACACCTGAACACGATCCTCCAAGGGTGGCGGGGTGGGGGGAGGTTTCCAGACTTCCATGCCTTCTAGACAAAACATAGAGAGGCTGGCCTAGGTAATTATGGGCAAACCAAGGGAAAAAGGGAGGGGAAAAAGGGGTAACTATGACAACAGAACATAGAACAGCCTATCACCATTAACAGGGACAGGAGCCATCTACAGACACAACTACTTTGGTTAAATGCCTTTAGGAAACTGATACACAGCAAAATGCACCCCCACAGGTGTAACACTGGGTTAATTGATGATTTTTACAGGCATGACAGTTTTTGAAAGTAGGTTAATCTGTCAAAGATAGTGGTGGCTGGGCCTGATCTTGTCTCTACATAGATGTTTAGACTGCACAGACCTCTCTAGAGCCCCATGGCTGTGATAGCAAGCCTAGGCTGTGCTTAGGAGAATGTAGGACTTGGCAAACTTCAGAAGGAAGTGAGATGAAATGAGGTGTGAAGGCTAAATGAAACGATAAAACGCAGTGTAAACTCTGTTTAGATCAATCCAAACTTGAGACATCATTTTCTTTCTAAATACAAGTAGTTTTATTGACAAGAATAATTTACTAGGTATCATTTTTTTATATTCAACATAATATGTGGTCTTGAAGAAAACTTTTAACTGCATTGAAGAAGATTTGTTAGAACTGCACAGGAGTTTGAGACAGTTTTAAAGAGGAAAAGAGAAAAGTGACACTGAAGGGGAGGGAGGTACCTCCCCTTCCATGGTAAAGTATCCCATTTGAGACCAGTCTTAATAATTCTGTGACCGCCTTTGGTATAAAAAGGATTCAAGTACTGATGCAATGCAATGAAATTCATTTGAGAAAAGTGTGATGTCATCGCTCTTAGGGAGAAATAATGAGGATTTCTGCAATAATCTTGGAGATAATTAGTTGAAAATGTTTAAAGGATGACTGCGTGTAGAGAGAATGAGATGCTAGTGCAGCAGTAAATGAGATTTTGGGGGGTGTCAGTAAAGTATTTGGTAGCTATTGGAAAGAATATTTTTTTTGTGCACCCCAAACTTCATCTGAAACACTATTTATTTTTGGTCACCTATATGAAAGAAGGGTAGGGGCTCAAAAGCACAGTCAGGGGAGCACAGGCCTGGGAATAATCTGAAAAAATTTACTTAGTCCGCAGGGAAACCTGTAAGTCACCAAAGGGAATAAGAAGAGGTACTAACATACTAGAAAGCCTACAGAAAAAAAATCAAGTGGTTATGTAAAATATAATGATTGGATATTTTAATAAACAACTTCCCAATTATAGAGGTGGAGGTAAAAAGCCAAATCCTAATTGCTTTGAAAAGGGAACTTTGTAAATTCATTACAGGAGATGTATGGCTTGCTATCAGTGGTAGGAGCGCTCCTGCTTTCTTGACTTCCTGTCTTCTGTTAATAAATATAAATATCTTTTGCTTTCCCATGCTGCTGTGGTAACTGGGGATGAGGGCTGCCATCCTAGATCAGACCTCCAGAGTCCATCTCATTTGATAACTGGATTTTGGAAACAACTGCAAGCTAAAGCTTCAGACAAAGTGCAAAACTTCTAAACACAGCATGTAATCTAATGCGCCCCTGGGGGATTTCCCTCCCACTCAGTATAAAGAGAGTAGCATATGTCCTCAATTTCTCCCTCTTACAAAGATTTATGTATGATTCTATCTGTTGTGAGTAAGCAAGTTCTTATTGTCTTTATAAACATGGAAACCCCTGGATTCTGCTGAAATCTTCACCTCAATATAAACTGAAGTATATCACTGCAATGTGTGAATTTTCAGCCTTTAATTTCATGGACTGCCACTTTGCTTCTTCATTAGAGGAAGACATAAATGACACATTTTCTTTACACCTAATGGAGATCTTGGCCTCTTTAACATATTTAGTAGCACTCCAATTAGGTCTACTCCTTCCTTTCAGCTGGGACGTTTTCCATTCCTCCAGTATAATTTCTCTTCATAGAATCAGAGCATGACAGAATATCCTGAGTTAGAAGGGACCCATCAGGGTCATCAAATCCAACTTCTGCCCCTGCACAGGACACCCCAAGAGTCACACCATGGGCCTGAGAGTGCTCTAGAACTCTGTCAGGCTCATGCTGTGACCACTCCTCTGGGGAGCCTGTTCCAATGCCCAACCACTCTCTGGATAAAGAACCTTTTCCTGATACCAAACCTAAACCTCCTCTGACAAGATTTCAGGCCATTCCTTGGATTCTTTCACTGGTCACCCCAGAGAAGAGATCAGTGTCTGCCCCTCCTCTTCCCCTCATGAGGAAGCTGTAACTGCAGTGAGGTCTCCCCTCAGTCTCCCCCAGGCTGAACAGACCAAGTGCCCTCAGCCTCACTCCTCACACGGCTTCCCCTCACACCCTTCACCGTCTTCTTGACACTCCTTTGGATGCTCTAATAGTTCAATGCCTTTCTTATATTGTGACACCCAAAACTGCCCCCAGCACTCGAGCTGAGGCTGCCCCAGCTCAGAGCAGAGAAGGACAACCCCCTCCCTTGCCCAGCTGCTGATGCTGTCCCTGATGCCCCCAGGACAGGTTTGGCCCTCCTGGCTGCCAGGGCACTGCTGGCTCGTGTTCAACTCACCATGACCAGGAGCCTCAGGTCTCTTTCTGTGGCACTGCTTCCCAGCATCTCCTTCCCCAGTCTGTCTGTACATCCAGGACTGCCCTACCTCAAGTGCAGAATCCAGACCTTGCACTTGTAAAACTTCACATGGTTTGTGATTGCCCATCTCTCAAATTTACCAAGTTTCTCTGCAGGGCCTCTCTGCCCTCAGGGGAGTTTTGTCTTTCTTGAAATGTTTTTTGCTGCTGAGTAGTTTATGAGCTGATGTAGCTAAAGATGAACAGTGAGGAGTTTTTATTTAAACCACTGAAAAAACCCTCCACAATTATTTTCTACTTTTATCCATCCTTTCAGGGTTTTGACTTTTTTGATACTCTATTTCATACCAGTAGTTCTTAGTTTGTTTTAGAAAATTGTAGTTGAGAAAGATATTAGTTCCTCAAATCTGAATAATGAAAAGTGAGAATTAAGGTTCATAAATTCTAAGATTAATTTTCACACATCTCTTGCACTGAGTGCCATGTCCAAAGGTAACACAATCAGTCAGGAAATTCTGTACTTTTGCTACTTTTAAAAATATGACAACTGTGCAGCATAGTACCATTATTTTGCTGGTCATGTATCACAGCTGTTCTCCTTCCACATTCTTGTAAATATGAGGAAGATCCATGGCAAGTAATTATCTTGAAAATCAATTGACATCTCTATATTTCATTTAAGTTTTTTGCTTCACTTAAAAGGTAAGCAGACTTCAGATCAAGAAACTGATTTAAATAATCTTCAGGGGAAAATGCTAGAAAAGGTCATAAGCCAGTACATCTTTCTCATGACATACGGGCTGAGCATGTACTATCCAAATAGGAAACTAGAAAAGCTGTCTGGAATGCTGAAGGTGTTTCTGTTTAGGACCACTAGATGTCAGGCAGAACGTAGAGTTCACCCTGTCTGAACTAGGGTAAATGCCATCCTGATAAAGAGTTACTGCAAAGACTATGAATCCACCTGAGGAAGGGATGTGTAAACAAACTCCCAGCCCCTGAAACTGCTTTATCTGCAGGGCTGTGTGTCGAAACTCAAACTTTCTTTGCTCAAACTTTCTGTTGCTCAAACTTTCTTTGCACTTTTCTGCGTGGTGCAGTTTCTGGATAAAAGCACTCTGCTGAAAGCAGAACCTCACTGGTTTAGTGCAGCTCAAAACCACAAAATCTGTGGCATGTGGGAGCTAAGAAGTTCTTGTTCTAGCTGCTTCTTACCTCAATCACCTTCATTACACAAGGATAGATATCCACTGCCCAGCCTCTGAGAAGGACTTTCAGGAGCTTAACAGGCAACATACATGAATGTATAAAATCCACCAGTCTGAGCTCCAGCAATACGAGTCAGGAGAGAAAACTGAGTAAAAGGATGAGAAAGATAAAAAGGGATAAAAATCAAGTGAACAGAGCTGCTATCCTTTGTACTCTGCTACAGCTTAGTGCTTTGTTCTGTGATGTCAGTTGAAAGTATGTCTAATCTTGGCTAATGAGGCCAATGAATGATGTTTCTAAGACTGGGTTATAACTGTGTACAGCCCTCACCTGCTCAGGGGAGGAAATCACGAGTCTCGAATTCTGATACACTTGGGGTTAGAATAGGAACATCACATTATGTATGCCCTTTCTACATGTCTTAATGCTAGGTTTTCTAAGTAACTTACTTTTAGTCAAATGCTTTCAGAGATTTGCTAACCAAAGATAAAAATCCATAAAACATTTGAACAAGAACTGTCACGGTGCCTGATGCCAATCAGCCCCAGCTGAGTGACACCAGGGGTGCGACATAAGCCCCCTGACAGCTCTGCCTATCCCAGCTATGGATGGTCCAGCACAGAGACAGAAGACAGCAGGATGGGTACTAGGACAAAACAACATCGGTTCATTAACGACAGTGCCCATGACCCAGAACACAGCTGGTTCTTGGATTTTATACTAGCTGAAAAGGGAGGAGTCCTGGGTTGCAAACCAATAGGGAGCGAGCAGGGGAGGAGAACTGAGCGGAGTGACATTGGCATGCAGCCAATAAAACAAACCAGGGGAGGGAGAAAGCTGACATGGGCCAATAGGATATCGAGGTTTAGGCCGATTCCAGGGCTGGGATTAGGCAGGGGTTGGCCCACTGGGAAGACTGACAAGGAAGGCTCTGGAAAATGGGGCAGGGTTGAGGAGGATTGACAACTCGGCGGGGGGGAGTCCCAAACCCTAACTGTTAGCTGGGAGAAACCAAAGGCAAAAGGCAACGGGGGGCAATCAGGATTAAACTTAGTTACAGCAACCCAGGAGAAATCATAAAAACGCACTACAGCAAAGAACATTTAAATTAAAATTAGTGTCGGAAAATTACAATAATTTAGTTTATTAAAAATAATTTGTATTAACAACATTTTAAATGGAGCTTTTCAGCAATTGGTTCTAAACACACTTTCATTGAGAGATTAATTACTTCACCAGGTTGCTGTATCTATTATTGTTTACTTCAATCAAAGGAGTGAAATGAATCTGAAAAAGTCTAACTTTTGGAGAGGTTTTTTTCCCACAGTTGCAATAGTTTCACGAATTCTTTAAGAAAATATTGCATCCAGTGGAGGGCATAAGAATTACAAAAGTAGTGTTTTGGGAAATAAATTGCACGTAAATGAGTTGAAGTGCCCCTGCTCCAGACTTTGAACGGACCATCTGGAAAACAGTAGAGCATAAATTTACAGCTGTGTATTGGCACTTACTAGGCTGCTCCACTGAATTTTCTGAAATTAAGGAATTGTAAAGGAAGATCTGAGAAGATGTGACATTTTATTCATCATCTCACCTGGTGTTTGTTGCACTGCCCAAACTGCATAATGATGCTTACTAGGAGCTCTTGGGAGTGGGTCTTGCTGCTGCAAGCCTAGGGGAGACATCCGTGCCTGGGGAAGTCATGGCAGTTTTGTAAAAGGTTTTACAAAGGAATTTTGAAGCATGCTGCAGAGGAGGATAGCAGATTTGACACATGAGCTCACACAACATCACAAGTTGGAAGGAAGAAAACAGTTTTTCCTGAAACATATGAGTCATCAATTTGCAGCTCCAGAGTGACTATGAGAGATGTGTAACTTGAAGGGATGTGTCAGTGAAGTGGAAAGTGGAATTGGAAGGAATTACTGTGCCATAGAATACTAATTAGCAGATAACAGAATGAGCCAGGTTACAATTGCCTAAATTATTGCTCTTGTTGGAGAGATTGGAAAAAAAAAACCCACAAAAAACCCGACCCCAAACCCCACATTAGAAATCTCCTGCAAGTTCAGGCCACTGTTCTATTAAAACCAGTAGTTTCTCACTGCTCAGCAGTGGAGACACTGTGTTGCAAAATCATGTCAGCTGCCACTTCTCTGGCTGGCTTCCATAACTTCCAAAATTGTTGTATTAAGGGTGCTGGGGCTTGTGTCCTCCCTTATTCCACTGGTACCAGATTTTAGGCATGTTTCTGAATGTATATAATCTCTTTTTGAACCTGTTGGTACTGTTGCCTCATTGTGATTCCGTCTCTCCTAGTGTCCTGTGACAATGTAGTTCCAGAGTTCCCTACCCACTTTGTAAAGCTGTACTCCTTAACCAGTTTAAACTCTGTTTTAAAGTACTTGCCCAGTTCCCGCTGTGTTGTTTGATATGCTGACTAGCAGTTCTAAATTTACTTTGTCCATTTCCTTCTCGTTTTTGTTTTACTTCATCATACAGCTTCTGCACTAAGGACTTTTTTGGTATCTCCTGGATTTTTGGGTCACCTCTTGTGAATGTTTTACTTTGTGCTCATGTCTGCGCACTTCTCTTGATTCCTCTGCATTTTCCTTGAAACATCCTAAGGGGTTTGAGGTGTGCCTGCACCAAGAACCTCACACAGCAGCAAAATTATGTCCTCTTTTCTCCTTATTCTGAGTACCTTGTCTGGTGACTCCCAGTA
>VWYP01020643.1:0-12953 GCA_013400435.1 Pycnonotus jocosus | reverse complement strand
TAAAATTATAAAATTATAAATGAAAAATTATATTTCCCTTTTCTTTTTGGCATTGTTCTATCTTATTAAGTAGTCTACATGTGATAGGCCAGCTAAAGCAAGAGCTACTGGCTGGAAGGAGAACACCCACATGGGTTTTGCATGAGATACTGGGGTATGGCCTTTATTCTGTGAATAATGACAAATGGTAAGTCCACACAACAAAATAGCTGCTACAGGAAAGAACACCTTGGCCTTTTCTGCGTATTTTCCCTGACAAGATTTCTGCATGAGGAGATGGTAGGTGCTGCTATTTATTAAGCTTCTTGGGTCTCTTTGGAAATTTCTCTTAAAAACTGAGGGTCTGTTGCTGGATTCCCTATGGTTTCTGGTAGTTTCCTTGATGGTGAAAGTAGCCTGGGGCATCATTCTTCACAGTAAATATAGGACTTTTAATTGAGTGGAATGACAAGCTGTGCAGTGGCAGGCCAGTGAGAATTGTTGCAACATTAAATCTCAAAAAAATTTATCATAATGGTAGTGGATGCTAAAGTATTGTTGATTGCTTTATGGAAAGCATAGTTAGCTGTTTATTTGTTGTATTTAGTTTTTGGTGTTGTATTCTTTCCCTTGCAAGCCAGCCCTACAGTACAGTACTCAGGAATATATAACAAAGACTCAGCCACTGAGCAGAGGTTTTGAGTTAAGTCCTGAAGGCAACTAAGCACTACATAGTCACTTTTTTTCTCTGACCAGTAGGATGAGGGAGAGAACTGGAGGAGCACAGTGGGTTGATAAAAATCCTTAAATAGAGGGGAAAAAAAAAAAAAAAGTGTGCTTGCAAGCAGAGCAAAATAAAGAATTCATTCACTACTTCCCAACAGCAGCCTCATGTTTGGCCATCTCCAGGCAAGCAGTGCTCCACCACATATGACAGTGAGTTGGAAAAATGACTGCCTTTACTCCAAACATCCCACCCTTCTTCCTTCCCCCAGCTTTACGTGCTGAGCATGATGCCACACATAGGGAGCCTCCCGCTTTGGTCAGTTGGAGTCAGCTGTCCTCAGTGTGTTCTCTACTGATTTCCTGACCCCAGTTTGCTCACTGGCACAGTGTGTGAAGCACAAGAGACCTTGGCACTGTGTAAGTACTGCTCACCAATGGCTAAAGCATCCCTGTGTTATCGAAACAAATCCAAAGATTAACACCAAGGATTAACACCATAAAGAAAATTACCTCTATCTCAACCAAAATCAGTACATCAGGCAAGAGAAAACCTGGACATTGTCAGACAAAGATTTAATCCAACCTGTATGAGCAGGGAGCAAGATGGATCTGTCCTGTGAAGTGCACAGACATGTTGTGCAGGGCTCATATACTGCAATTCAATAAATGACCAGGCTTGTCAGCACTAGTTGGCCTGTGTTCCACTGTGCCTCTTGAGAAGCTGTTACAGACCTTCACACCATAAATGATTGGGAGCTTTATTCTAGTCACCAGCTTGTTTTATTCAAACCTTGTTCTTCTGCCAGCCTCTTTGTTTAGCTGAATTATCTCTTTCTCTCCAGTATTTGCATCCTGATTTATTTTCAGGGAATGCTTGCACTCCATCTTAGCCTTTGGTATAGTTAATCAAGCCAAGTTTCTTAAATTCATTTATGTCAATATAAATTCGAGAAAGATTAACATGTGTAGCAGAATTACACTCAGCATTCTAAATAGGATTTTTCCTCTAGCAGTCATATGGTCTTGGCAGGTGTAGCTCTCCTAGAAGAGCTTTGCTATATAGATACAAAGATTTTTTTTTTTTTTCTATTTGCATAACTACATCACCATTTTCAGGACTGAAATACACAAAACAAGCAATTCCCTTGGGCACCAGAATGCTACAACAAAAAAATAGGCATGGCTTTCTGTTAATTTTGCCACATTTTTTGCCAAAAATCTGAACAAATCTTGAGCTGAATTTATTTGTGGTTAAATAACATACACAGAATTTTCTCTTTTCGAGGAGCTTAGTTAAAAAAAAATAAAAAAAAAAATTCTTGTTACTTCTCAAGGATGTTATTTAATTCTGGATGATGTCTGTTCATCCTGGCCAAAAAAATAGTACTTTGGTCTTTTATATTAAGATTCTGCTCATGTTTGGGTCAGAACTGAATACTTTTCTGCCTTTTTGCTGTGACAGTCATTTCAGATAGCATGACCTATATAGTCATCCACATAAATAGACACATTTAATGAGATTCTTGAATATTCCCATATCAAACCTTCTGAGTCTAGCTGTCTTGCAACAACCCTAGTTGAAATTTTTCTGATATTTTTTCATAAGGTTTTCCAATTTTTGTTGCTTTATTGTGTTTCTTTAAGCTAAGAATGGCAATGATTGTTTTAATGTGCTGAGAGATTTCTTAATTTTATCATTGTGTACAAAAATACAGCTTCTTTTTATGGACATGCCATTGTTGTAAAAAACACCCCACTTCAGTCATAATGTGAAATGCATTATGTTGATTGGTTCTTCAGCTTAGCATATTAACAAGGAAGGGTGAAGATGCCACTAGAAATGTAACTTTTCTGTAAAGATCACTTTCATGGTATACCAAAATGGAAGAGGTTGGAGACCAGTCACACACACATACACACACAAGCAAAAAAAAAAAAAAAAAATTTACTGTGGTATCTTCTTTCCATTTTTAAAGAACTACACAGAATTATTTTGTTTATGTGTTTTTGATACAAAGATTGATATAGGATGAAAGTTGCAGCAAAAAATGCTTTATGCAGTGAAGAACATCAAACAGCTATGAAATGTAAATCAAATTTCCAACAAGAACATTTTTATTAAATGGAAATAAATAAGCTCAGAAATGGTAGGTGAACACAGTATTTAATTCTTAATGTAAAACTAGATCAATATTATTTTACTGGGTTTTCTTCAGAGGACTCAGATGCTAGGTCAGCTTGCTGCTTTTTCTCTCCTGTAATAATTGGCACCCACTGCTCAAGGTTTCTAAAGCCTTGATGGGGGGTAAGGCTGCATTTAAACTGGGTTGGTGCATTGATCTCACCTGGTTCTGGCATTGTTGTCATGCTGCCAGGCCCTGTTCTTGCTGTTCTGCATGACCCATTGCTGTGCTTCTCATCCCTTTAGATATGCTGCACAACTTCTCCCCTGCCTTTGCTCTCTCCACCTCTGCCTTCTACCCCTTCTCTTGCTAGATGCGCTCCACAGTGTTATTTTCTCACTTCATTTGGTACACTGTGCCAGACATTGTAGTCAACCTCAGAGCTTTGCTGGTGTGTTGGTTTGATCAGCCAACAACAAAGCATCCACCAGCCACTCACCACAAGGTAAGGGAGAGAATCTGAAGATCAACAAGAAAACCTTGTGAGTCATTACAGTTTAATAAGTGAGGAAGGGAGAGGAAGTGCAGAGAAAAAACCCAAAAAACAAATAAAAAACCCCAAAAACTGGAAGAAAACCCCAAATCAAACTCCAAGTGATGCTAATGTTTCCCTCATCACCAGCACAAGGATGCCCAGCTATGCTCTGAGCAGTGGCTCCTTTGGAATCACTCCCTCAGTTATTGTTGAGCACAATGGTACATGATGTGCTGCAGGTCTCTGTGTTCAGTTCAGCCACTTGTCCCAGAAGAGTCCCCTCTCAGAATCCTGCCCACCCTCAGACTATTTGTGGATGTGGGGTAGGGGGTGCCACAGAATGATAAACAGTAGGCCTGGATGCTGTTTGGTAACACTTAAAACGCTGTCATCAGCTCTCTCCCAAGACTAAAGAGCAGCACCACATGGCCTAGCACCATAGATCTTACTTGACAAGCAATTCTTACTGTTAAAGTCAGAACTTTCTTCTTCTAACATCTTCCCTTTTTTTAGCCTTTCTATTGCGACACTGTAAACTATTAACAAGGATTGCTGTTATAATTATTCTAGATATTCCTGTAAATTAGAACTGCATATTACTGTAAACTCAGAGGTTTTGTACCCTGCCTATAAACAAAATGCCTCTCAAATATTACATGACATGCAAATCAATTATGCTTTATGCTTGCGCATTGATCCTTCCAGCTCAGCTTTCTTTTCCTTGCCTAATCGTCAGAAATAGGCCTCTTCACTCCTCAGAATACTCTGCTTCAGGCTTCTTGAGGCTGAGGGAAGGTGTGCTAAGATTCTTTTGTACTTCAGTCCTCAACAAACACTCTTTCCTAAGGATAGGAAACAGTCTTTGTTTAACTAAAGGATTGACTGAACTCTCCTTGAATAAGCATGAGGCTGAAAAAGAATTTCAGATGAAAGATGAAGCCTGCAAGGACTGTCTCAAAGGACAATAATCTTTGAATATTTGCTACAAGAACTAACTTTCTTCACCATGAGGAAGTTGAATGATGCCAGTATTACTTAGAGCATCTCTTAGATGCCCTAAGAGATGGTTGGTTTTTCCTGTGGCTGAGCTTTCTGACAGGCTTTGTAGCAGCTATAGCAGATACAAGGCTTGAAACATTTTACAAAATTTTCAGAAGAAACCAGGAGAAACAGGGAAGACAGCAAAGTAGCTGAAAGAGGAACAGGAAGGGAGTTTTTAGGTAATATGAGCAAATCATATAATCTCAAAAAAAAAAGAAAACATAGAGACATATTTAAAAATCTTCACATTTTTTGAATGGTCTTGGGAAGCAGTAGATAGACATTAGACAGTAAATGCAGAAATTTGGGGATTAGATTCTTCTTTGTAGAAGGTCATTCAGGATAAATCTCAAAGTCCTTGTGGGTGTTAGGAGTCATAATTCCAGTTATTAATAGGATAGAACTTTGTGTTATGTGCCTAGACTATTCTGGACCATGAGGGTTGTCCATTATATGCTAATCAAATTTCACCCTGTTTTATGCATATCTGCCATTTTTAAATTTTTAAAATTACAAAGAACTTATTAAAAATAAAAGCCTTCCTTATAAAAATATTTTTATACCTTTTAATGTAACTAAGTGAATTAATAGACTGTCTAAACTGTTTTCTGGAAATCCTAAATAATATTCTACTATAGCCCACTACCCTACTAGTTTTTATTTTTTGGCAGCTCAGAGTTCTGATACATAGAGTTCTGTATAAAATTTCTTCTGTGAAATTAAGAGTATGCAACATGCTAAAAATATCCTGGAAGTATATTAATTTTAAGAGGTTATTGTATCTTCACTGCAACTATAGAATTCTTGGCATAACATTCCACCTACATGTGGCACTAATAAACATATTCAGAGAGGAACAAATGAACTGTGACTTTTGGGTCCTAGGTAAGAAAAAAATCTGACTGTTTTTCAGTAATTTTCATCTTGTTTGGTTGGGAACAGATTCTTTATATAGTAATTATTTTCATTTTTAAAAGCAGAAAAAAGACACTTCACATAACATTTTTGCTGCATTTCAAGACGTAATATGCGTATCATTAGGTAAGCCACTTCCTCAAAATCTATTCAATGAGGACTGAGTAATGTTACTCTAATTCCGTGATATTCTGCAGGGTAATTGGATTCACGTGCAGTTGTTCCATGACCAGATTTATCAGCCTCTTGGTGCTCAGTCTGGTGAAATGGCAATTATGTTTCAGAAGGCCTTGCATGACAGTTTCTCCCTCTAGTGGGGGTGAGGACGAGTCCATAATTGGAGAAATCCACGTAGAAATCACTGGTTTCTGGTGTGTGAACATCACATGTGGGGTCTATGCAAAGTCAGTGGCAAGTAGAAGGTTTTAAAGACAAAGGTTTAGAAGTCTTCAGTTTGGTGCCTAGTAGTATATATATAGTTGTAAATGTAGAACTCTGAAGAAGCCACATAAACAAGCTATTTGCCTGAGATCCAAATTTGGGGAATTATATATTTTGAGAAACAGGAAAAATCAAAGTCCATTAGTATCAAAAATATTTATTATCTCTGTTTAAAATGTAGCCCATCTTTTGAAAGAAGAATCTTTTTCTGATACCTTAAATCAACAACTATATGTCTTCAATTCTGATAGAAGAGAAATCAGCTTTTCATCAAGTACTTACACCATATACCAGAAAAAAGCACACATATATGACTTCATTTTCTTGATTTGTGCATTAGGTGTGGTCCTTGTTACAGCCTTTTTCTCTTTCCCTATAACTAGTGTTCAGAGTGGGATTCAGAATGGTATTTTGGTACATGAGGGCCCATAACACTCCTGCTCTTTTCCAGTCTTCTGAACCCTCTGTGCCCATGAAAGCACTACTGTGGGAATGGACCATTCCTGACAATATATAGCAAATGTCAGGTTTATAAACTGAGGTGTCTGGGACAAGACTGATATATTTGGAGAACTTTCTCTTCATGTGAGTATATGAATCCAGCTGGACACCTCAAATGAATGTGCTGCACAGTGCAGTGGGCTTGTCCCTAGCTGTTCACACTTGGAAGGGCTTATCAATCACAGGGTTACTGAGCAAGTTTACTGGGATCCTCAAAACCCCCCGTGTTTGTGTAAATTAAGCTCTTCACTATCCATCTGATGATATTTGGCACAAGACATAACATTTAGCCTTCAAATGAAAACACACTGGTTGGGAGGGCAGGCTGAAACAACATAAACACAAATGAGGGACAGCAGAAAATGGAAGCAAGCACATGGTTCAGTGAGGTTTAAGAAATGTGCTGAGTTCTAGAGGATATTTGAAATCGTGCTGCACCTTACCTTCAGAAAATTTTAGCAAACCTTAAACCACTGTGATATTTCTATTAGTAATAGCCTTGTTGAGCAATGGAAATTGCTTTAAAAAAACTAAAACACAAAAATGAATGACAGGAAGATTTTTCAGGTGGTTATTGTAAAACTGTTTTCCACATTCTTTTTGGGTGGTAGGTGAAGTATTTATTACATTGAAAAGAACATACATCAGGGCATTTATCTTCAGCTTTGCCTTGGAATGACAGTGTGTATTTCATTTGAATTTCATTCCACACCTGTGTGTAGAGTGTTTGTCCTTACATTGACTGGTAACTTGCAGAAAATACCGGTGCTAACCTGAGAGTTATTCAGCTGTGTCGCCTCTTTATGAGTCTGTCCTTAAGGGCACATTTGTGCACTAAGGTAGAAAAGTGATTTATTGCAACCAACCTGAACTTGTGTTCATGTGTGTCGTCTCTGCTCCTCCAGGACTATTCCAATGTCTTCTCTACTGAGACACATTCTCATTGTGGACAACCTTGGCAGTTAATTTTTAATCGTGTACCATCATAAGACAGAGAGAACTGCAAAAATTTACATTAGCCAAAAAACCAAGAGATTTCTAAGGCCTTTGCTCTCTAAAATAAATGGTCACTCAAATCCTGACAACCTTTATCCTTTTGTGATATATGATTTTTGGGTAGCTTGCTTCATTGTGGCAGGCTAGAGAGGTAAATCTATTGTCTTTTATATTCTTCTGAAGAATGAAGGTAGCACAACAAATATTCTTGCTCAAAATATCTCCTTTTTGTGATTGTACTGGATGACTTCTCTTATTTTTACTTTCCAGACTTGACACAAGAAAAGTTCTGTACAGTCCAGGTAAAGTTTCTTTGAGTCCTGCATCTTTTCCCGAATATCTGGCTCAAGTCAGATGCCTGGGGGAAGCACAGAATGACATTTCCAGTGAAAATGAAGCCAGTAAAAAGCAGTGTATATGATACCAGCACTGTCTGAGAAGGTGTTTTCTCAATGAAGTGTCTCTGAAATATCACATGATATACATGGTGCAGTCTCCTCCTTTTGGGAATGATAAATTCAGGATAATATCTACAGAGGAAAAAAAATCAGCCTTCTTACTGCAGGTACTTGTAGCAGTTGAAAAGACATTGAAAATTCTTAGTACCTTAATTGATTTTGAATTTTTTTTTTGTGTAAACTTTTAAGATTGTATTGATTTTTTTGTTTTTTTTCTGATTGATTTGTGTCTTCAGAGTATATATTTTGGTATTTTTGCTACTCCCTTCTAAAACACATTTCTAAGAGTCTGGTTTTGGTCACCAATCTACTACTTTCTGCTTAGTTACAGTCATGATTTTCTCCTCCTGTTCTGTATCTCATGTCTTATCATAAATCACTCCGTGTAACGAAATATATTAACAGGTTTTTTATCCCTAAAATATTCTTAGTTTGTATTAATCTTTTCTAAATCCCTCTCTTTTTTTCCTTATTTTTCTTTTTTTCTTTTTCATTTTTTCCCCTGTTTTATGCATATTCTTACTCATCTTTGCCTTTTTTGGATTTTAAAATACTTCAGGAAAGGACTTTGTCCTTCTGCAATCTTATTCAAAGATCATGCAAAGTTAATAGACTGTATGAATGTTTCATAACAATAAAAATAATAATAATATTCATGGAGATTTGGCTTTTTGTAATAATGAAAATTCTGTAGCTGTGTTAATATTCTATGATATTGCACCTTCAAATATTGACATTCAGGATCAACCTTTCTGAAATAATATACTTTTCCCCACGTATCTGTATGACCAATATGTTGTCTAAATATATGCCTGGCATTGATTATACTGTGCAATGTGTGCAGACAGACTCCTAAATCTGTATGGTAGCTACCTACATAAATCTTGCTGATACTGCTGTCAGCAGAAGGGCTTATATGTGTGTTACAGGAGTCTGCAAATCAGGCACATAAATACCTGTCCACCCAGGAGTTTTCTTGCAAAATTAGAGATACAGAAATGGAAGTTTGGATTAATCTGGCATGCTGCAGTAGAGTTGTAAACAAGGAAGACGTACAGCTGCTCTCTGAAGCAGGCAAAATTTTTGTTCCTATCAGATTGTGTGTTGTGTACAAGCAATGACAGACTAACCAGATTTGTTGATGAGTTTAATCTGTTAAGCAATTTAACATTTGCTGGCATGTTTATTTCGTTCCACAAAAGAATTTTGCAACTGACAATTATCTATTTTGGGGAATTTGGGAAGCAGCCCCTGTCCCTTCACCTTCCCTTCAGTTAGGTATCCAAAACACAAGGACTTCCAGCTCCCCAGTTTCCTTTCAGTCCAGGTAATAAGGCTGAGGGAGGCAGACTGTTACTGACTCCTTGTTTTTAAAGATTTGATGTTACTGTCTTCTAAACAGCCAGCTGTGTGAAAACCCTGGTTCTGGTATCATTGGCTTCCAACCAGCTCATGGGTAGTTGGATTTGTTGCCATGTGAGCAAGCTGAAAAAATTACCTTTCTGCTTAGATTAGCTGTTAGAAAAAAAAAAATCATATAATTTTTTACATCTCTTTCCATGAGAAGCAAGATTGAAGTAGATAGAAACATATATAGGAAGCAGTAACAAAGTTAGAATGCACCAGAGACTGTAAACTGAGAACACACTGCAGATTTGTAAAGATTATTTAAGGAAGGTATTTTAGTAGTCTCTCAGAAAGTCATACTCCACACTTGCAGGTGCACTGGCAGTCAGATTTTATGTTTGTCTGCTGTGAACAACACATTGCCAGTCATTACAAGTTTCTAGTATGTATCTCATCCTTTTAAGTTTTGTTACTTCTTTGATAATAAGTATAAAATAGTAATATTTGTGACTTCCTAGCTCTATCAAGAATCTGTTGGCACTGTTGTTATTTTTTTTTGATTTTTTTTTTTTCAAGGGGAGTGGGTTTTACCTGTTATCACTCAAATGTCTTTTTATTTACACAGATATCACTAATTTTCATTTGAGGAGATCAGATGACTCATTACCTGACTATTATTTTTATTGCAGGAACCCTTCCTTTTTAAGCAGGAATAGTGTTCAATGGCCTTGTGCTTCTTTTGACAGGTTTCTAGAAGGTTTTATTTATATCTGCTTTAAATATATATTTTTGTGGCTGTTTAAACAATAGGTTATGTAAATAGAACATGGGATAGTACACGTTTGATAAACACACAAGGTTGCACCCACACATAAATTTTTAATGGACTTACCGTTGTCCAGCTGCAGTTCCCATGGACACTGTTAGAGTTTACTCTTAGCTAGGGCCATTTCTTGGATGATGGAGATAGCACTTCTCTCTTTCTTGCTTAAATTGTTTAAACTGAACAACAGCATTTACAGTACAGAAACTGAGGTTCAGTGTTATGCTTCAACTGATAATTGGTCTTTATTTGCTTCCCCGTGCTCTCTTAACCATTTGAAGATACCCTTTAATTATTGTCTAAAATCATAAGCATTTTCTCCCTTTCTTTTCATATTTGTTCCAGTTAGCCACTATTGCTTTTAATTTAGATTTGTTTGTTAATCCTGACCACTATCTTCATACCTCTTCATTTACCACTCCTCTAGCACTCTCTGTGTAAATTACCATGCCATTCCATACTACTGTTCCCTGCTGAGAATGAAATCCTGACCCCCAGAGAAATCTGGCAAGTACAGCAGCTTTGCTAAGCACACAGTTACATCCTACCAATGCTGTATCCTGCCATCCCTTGATTTGACACACAATGTCCTGTGTCAGGATTTTAGACCAGAATATTTAATTTTAAAAGCAAGGAATCTGCCATTTGCTCTCTGATTCTCTATAAAAAACTTTCATAGAAGTTGGATCAAATTTTATTGTACAACTGAAGACAAATCAAATAACTGTCCTTTCCAGAAACAGAAGCCAGCAGAGATGACTCATTTTTATGTTAACCAGGGCTTGAATGACACTGGGCAACATGCACACAAACCCTGCAGAGCTCAGCTACCAAAATTCACTTGTTAGTTGTTTTTGTCTTGCTATGATTGTCAGACTGAATTGCAAGTATATATTTTCTCTATTCTTGTGCTTAGTATTTCAGACAGATACTGAAAAAGATAAATCTAGTATATGAACAGAGTTTGACAGTATCACATTTTATCAATAAAAAGTACTGTGGGCCATTTTATGTGTTGGGCAAGCTCCAGAGAGGTGCTAAAGGGCCATAGATTTTTGAGTAGCTATTTTCATAGCAAGATAAAAATAGGACATTGAGTATCTTTGGAAAAGGATCAAAATATTCTTGACTACTAATTAACATCCTCAGTTTGCTAAGACCTTTTTAATATAAAGAAGCTATTTATGTCAATAAGACAGCTTTTAAAATAAAATGTTACTCAGCATAATTAGTGATAGAGAAAACAGTGTCAGAGTCTTGCCCACAATTACTATTTACAGTAAAGAAAAGCAAGTCTTTCATTTGCAGTTTTGAAAAAAAGTCTGTATTTTCAATATTCCATAGTATTTTTGTTGCTATTTTTCTGATACATATCATGATGTATCACTGTGCAGTTATGTTTCCCTATGTTTCTTACATGATTCTGGCCTAAGATATATTTTTAATATGGTTTTATTCTAGCTTCCTCATTTACTATTAAAATAAAATAATTTAAAAAAACAAAAACAAAAACAAAACAAAACAAAACAAAACAAAAACCTCCCAAAAAACTAAATAACTATCAGCCCTTCTATGCATAATAATGACATCAGAACTTCATTTTTTTGCCACTGCAGTCACTTACTAGCCCTCCTTTTTAGCATTGAAACAAGTAAGCTGTATGAGTAGACTCCATTAGGTGTTTTTTTGCTGTTAATGGAATGATTGAAGGTATAAGAAAGCGCAAAATAGAAGTAAAAAGCAGCTGACTTTCATGAATTGTAACTAGCAGTTCTGAAGTTTATTTTGTATATAGGTGGATTCTCATTCCTCTTGTTTCAGTCTGAAGAGATACACAATACATGCATTTCTTGTATACATAAGTATATGTATGTGGGTTTTATGTCTGTATCTGCCTGTCTGTTGATCTGACACTTTTCCTTCTACTTCCTGCAGCCCAGGGTACGTGCACTAACCACCTTGTATTTGTAATGATACTCTGTTGAAGATTTAATTACCTGCATGTAGTGGCTGTTTCTCAGACTGTTTCAGGCTATAATTACCTGAAACTTAAATAGTATTGCCCTGTGTGTGTGTGCCTGTGGTGTGTGTGCACATGCTCAATGGAGGGATTCAACCTAAAGCAATATAATGATTAGCAGCTAGGTCTGATCTTTGTGTGCCTCAGTAGCTATTTAAAATAAATATGGCAGAAATGTAATAATAATTGCTATTTACTTTGCTAATATCTGCTTTATATACTTTATATCCGTTATCTGCAACTATGAAAAATGTTGGGTTCTGTAAAGTCTAACTGAATTATTGTCTAGAAGTGTTCTGCAGAAGATGGTCATGATTGTGACCATCTTCTTTAAAAATTCCTTTAAAATGTAAAAATTGCTTTAAAATAGATATTCAAATTATGTAGCCATTGTAATACTCTATTTATTTAATAATCCAAATATTGTGTCAGAAGCATGTAATTTTTTTTTTTTTTGAGGGTGGGGGAGTAATTAATCACCTGATAGTTTTACAGTGAGAAAATTGTCTCTGTGTTTATGAAGTATGAGATGAATTCCAGCAAGAAGTCCTTGAAATTGGAAGGAAGACCTAGAGGTCATCTAGTTGCTGCAGGTACTTGAGACTGTTTCTTGTTAGGTTTTGCCTATCTTAAGAGGAAAAAAGACTGCATACCTTCCTTCTTGTGTTTGACCATTTCAGAGTTTAAAAAAGGAGGGTTAGTTTATTTTTTTTCCGACCATTAAGTAGAATTTTATGTATTTCGTTTTATACCCATTGCTGTTTGTTCTCTGTGCCGTTTTCAGCTGGGACAGTTCTTTTTTTTTTTTTTTTTAATAGTAGCTAGTGAAGTGCTGTGGCTTTAGGATTTAGAACTTGAATAATGTTGATTGGTGTCAACTGATGGTGAGAGTTAAGAAGGCATCACTGAGAAGAGTCTGACTCTGCCATCTTCATTCCTTTCATCAGGTACTTATTGATCAGATTCCCTTAATACTTTGCTTCTTCAAGCTGAAGAGTCACAGCTCTCTCAAGCTTTCCTCACATGAAAAAACAACAACAATAACAAC
>VWYP01020642.1:0-17044 GCA_013400435.1 Pycnonotus jocosus | reverse complement strand
TTTTCCTGCAGTTCCCGTGAGGTTTCTGCGCTGGCAAGCATAAGCTTGTGTTGTATTTTGCAAAGAGAGACAGTTGGTTCATTTTCCTCTCAAAGGCAGGCAATAATATTCCTACACTGTTGATGTATTTAGCTAAACTCACAAGAACCTGTGCGACGAGTGTTTGAATTTTGCAGTGATGCTTTCATATTTCCTAGGTATTTTTTTTTAATGGCACATAAAATCATCTTTTGCTTGCTAAGCTAGGAGTAATTATTTATTTAGTAAGCTTGTCAATTAATTTGAACCAAAAAATGGAAGGCCTTTAATTACAAGAGTAAAGATGTGATATTGCTAAGGAGTTCTGCATGTCTTATGTGCTTAAGTAGAATATTTCTATAACATCTTTGAAGTTGTTATACATTGATATTTGATCTCCAGGCATACACAGTGCAATAAATCAATTACAGTCTATGTCTAAGCAAAATCTGCAAGTGATTCTCTCTCATGTGTTGGTATAAATATTGTTAAAATGCATGTTACTTCTCTAAAACAAACAACTGACCAACCAACCAAAACACAAACCCCCCTCCAACTTGTCAAGATCAAGGTCGTTTATCCCAATAGGAGGGAGGAAAGGGATGCATTTTTGTGTCTTTAGGCAAGCAGCTGGAGTACAATCAGCTCTGACAAGAACAGCATTGAAGATTAAGTGCCCAGCCCTTAATTAGAGAAATTCGCCTCTAAAAATCCAGATTTTCCTTTTGTCCTACATGCATTTAGTGCCAAGCATTGTCTTCACAGTGAAGCCTGGTGAAACCCCTTGAGGTGAGACCCAGAAGCAGCAGTAGGCCTCTCTATCCCAGCCCCCACTTCCCAAAGAAAGAGGCAGAGCAGTAATAAAATTAAAAATTAGTTCCTCAAGTTGCAGAATTTCATAAGATCACTCAGCATTTTTTACTGCCTTGATGCACCGGTACCTTCCCCTCTGTTCCACCCTGCAGGAATGCACACAAAAGGAAGATGAAAGAAGTGTTAGCTGCTGATACAAGACTATGGAGTGCCTGGTAGACTGGGCTTTTTTGGGCTGGCTTTTTTCTCGAAGAAGGGTTGGCTTTTTTTCTCGTAGAGAAAATGGCAAGCTAACAGTTCTTTTTATGACCTTTTTACTATGCTATCGTAAGTATCCATGGTAACATGACTGTTCAGTCAAGCTGGTACATAGCATCAAAATAATAATAAATACAGATTTCAATTAGTGTGATTGAATAGGATGTGCTGTACTGAAAAAGATTACTGGAGTTGGGACACAGAAAGTCAGAAATTAATTATTTTTGTTCCTTTTTCACTGTGTATATCACTTTTTCTTTTTTTTTCTTCTACCTCTCATCATTCTCAGTTTGCTATTGAAGGATGTAATTTATTAATTTTATTTGTATCCACCCTGTGCATATCTTATTAAAGGACAATACTAATTTTAAAAAGTCTTCCATTCATTTCAAACAGTGGATTTCTGTTTTCTGTGATGAAATACAAAATTACTCTGCAATAAGCAGCTGAATGCAATGACTAATCAGTTTAAACTAAGGAAATTTTCATTTTGCGCTTGTGATGTATAATGTAATTTCTGGATGCCTTTTGTAAGAGCAGAGAAGCACGTGGGTGACCAGACACCTTTCTTGTAATGACCACACTTCCTTCACTTGCAGACAAGTTTCATTGGGGTTTTGTGGTATTGTGGAGAAAGATTTCTTCTGTTTAAGTGTTATACCTTCATATGACTTGCCATCAGATGAACCTGTGTTAAGGTAGGCAATTATCTACACACTGAAAACATGTTTAACCAATGCTGATTTATGTAATTTACGATTAAGATTGGGAGAATACAAACAGGAAATGTGAAAAGGGTATTTATTTATATCACTCTCTCCAACTTTCAGAAGGGTGGCTGTGGTCAGGTGGGGTTGGTCTCTTTCTCCAGGCAGCAACTGGGAGAACGAGAGGGCACAGCCTCAAGCTGAGCCAAGGGAAATATAGGTTGGATATTAGGAAGAAGTTTTTCACGGAGAGAGTGATTAAATACTGGAATAGTCTGCCCGGGGAGGTCGTGGAGTCACCATCCCTGGATGTGTTTAAGAAGAGACTGGATGTGGCACTGGGTGCCATGGTCTGGTTGAGGTGTTAGGGCTGGGTTGGACCTGATGATCTTGAAGGTCTCTTCCAACCTACACATTCTGTGATTCTGTGATTTCTTTGAAGGTCTTGTCTATTGTTTCAGGTGGTGAAGGGCTGTGAGAGATGACCTTCTTCCAACTCCTCTTCTGGAAGCTATTTCTGCTCCTACTTCCACTTGACGTGGGGTGAGAACACCTGATTGAAGCAGCAGCTTTGCAGCAATGACACCTGCCTGTGGACGGCTCTGCCTCTCCATCACCTGTCTCGTTTACATACCACATAAAGCCACGATCTGCTAAAGGCTGCTGGTGTTTCTACTGCAGCTCTCCTCACCTTTATTCATTTTTCCCCTCAGTCCGTGTCCCCTGTCGGGAGGCTCGCAGCGTCAGGCGGTGCTGCCTGCGGGCCGCCCCTGAGGGGCGCGTCCTGGCGGAGCCTGCGGGCGGGCTGAGCGGGGCTGGAGCGGGGCTGGGGCTGCCTCTGCCGCCCATCGCATCGCTGACTCCCACCCCATCGCATCGCTGCCTCCCTTCCTCCCGCCCTGTGTCCGTGTGTGTGTGCTGGCAGGCGGGCGGCTCCCCGGCGAGGCGGGCACGGTCGCTGTGAGGAGCGGCGTGAGGCACGGAGCAGGGCCGGCATGAAGCCCATCGCCGCTTACTGCGCGCTGCCGCTCCTCGCTGCCCTAGTCTGTGGCACCGGGTGAGTACCCACAGTGTTCCTGCTTGGCTGCCTTCTTCACAGTCAGTGCTTGCGAGAGGAATAATGCAGATTGCGGGTTTTGCTGGGGTATTAAGTTTAGAGCAAAGATCGTCTCTGTCTCGCTCCCGGTCCTGATCGTCTCAAGATTGAGCGTTCTCTTGGTGCTATTGTTTTTTGGACGGTTGTTTGGTTGGGGTTTTGTGTTGGTTGGGGTTTTTTGTTTGTGTGTTTGGATTTTTCTGTTTCGTTCGGTGTGACAGTTTTTTTCTTTTTATAATGCTGAGAAAAAGATGCTCTTGTACAACTTGACCCCACAGCCTGTGGGATGTAACAAGGCAGTGACAAATGTGAGCTTCGTATTTGGGGCAGTAAAACCAGCCAGAGTCTATTCCATTGTAAAGAGAGACACACAGCTGAAACTGAGAATAGCTGACGTGCTCCCTTACAGAGTGCTAAACATTTAAAAACACTTGAATATTCTCCTCTCAGTTAGCATTCTGTATCTGAATGTAGACCCGGTGCTTACTTTTTTTTTTTTTGCCGTAAGATATTGTAGTCTTATCTCAATCCCATAAATGTATAAAAAGTTACTGCAATCTAGAATAATTCCNCAGCAGGAGCTACATACACAGGCAAATAACTGAAAATCTCTGAATGGGAAAATGTCCGAATGCAGGGAGAAATCAGGAAATTGCTTCAGTTATCCAGTAACTTCCTTACTTCGGGTTGGGTTTTTATTGGCACAAGGAGGGTGCTTTTTTTGGTAACATTTCTGGTGAGGGTTCCACAGTCCTGGTCCATATGAACCATGCTGATGTGCTTTGGAAAATAGCACTTGGAGGAATATGTTGTGGTTCAGTCCTGCTGATTCAATAAAACATCTAAGGAAACTTTCACTGACAGTCATGTGAATTAATGTGGATTAATAATTTCATGCTCATTGAAGAGTGATGAATCCTTGGAAAAGAGTTGAAATGGAGAGGAAGCACTAAAGCAGCTTTTGCAGATGCAGGTTTGTATCTTGGATGAGCTTGTGCAGATTAACCTGTTCTGAAAAGAGATATGGAGAGCTTAAAAACTGTCAGAACCTTCATGGGAGTCAAGGTATTTAATGCAGAGCCCTAAGACTGAGTCCTTATCTTCTTGAGCAGATGTTACCAGTATGAGAAGTGAAGCATAGCTAATTACGGATAATGGTAAAAAAACCCTAATAAATTCAAATCCTCCCTCAACTTTCAAAAAGTAGTTGGAAGGAATGTCAAGAAGTTGAAGTTGGCATGTGGATGCTAACTATGAAAATGGTAATGCTGAGGAGCATGTATATTTTCATAAGAGCACAGCGTTGTGGCCTGTGATGGTTTATGTTCCTATGTAATTGAGAGATGAAAGTGATCAAAGGGAGAGCAATTCCGGTTGAAATTCCACCCAATTTAGAGTATGTGTAGCAAGGTGAGTTTCGGTACCAGATGAGTCATCCAGTTACAAAAGGAGACTGAAACTCCTTTGTAGAGACAGAGATTTGTAAAAGTCCTGGTCTGCTCTCTTTAGCAGACCCTCAATTTTTAACAGACTGTGTAGAAGATGGAGCAGTTTTCCAGCAGCACATACTGGAGGTTTAGAAACGCAGTGCTGTCAACATGCCATTTACTGGGAGGAGATAATGCTTTAATCTCCTTCAGCAGAAGGCAGCTCTGGCTCTGGCAGCTAATCCTTGTGAACCTGTGGCTGGTTCCATGGTTGGACCCAACAAGGAAGCTTTGCAGGAACAGGTTTCCTTGCAGAGCAGCAGGGTGCAATATCTCACCATGTGAAGTTGCTTAGCTAAGGCAAAATATTCACTTTGCAGGACAGAGTTTTCCATCATGAGGATTTATGTTTTTTAAAGTTTGTACTCTATTTCACACGTTGGTACTGGAATGAGTGAACACAGTACTTGGTGCAGAGGTGGACAACTCGTGGATTTTTGTTCCTTGTCAGGCAGTGATGCCATCTCTTTTGCATCATGTCATGGTCATAGTTTTGAAAGATCTCAGCATATCTTCAAGCCTAATTGCAAACAGACATGAATTGATGAGTTATGTTAAGGCAATATGTAATTTTTTCTTATTTGATAACATTGTTAAGAAGAGGAGAGTACACAGCTATCACCATTATTTCATAATTGTGTGTAGCTTCTAAACTTGGTCTAAAATCATACACATTAATCAAATGCCCATAAAATTACAGAAGGTTCATGGGTTTGTAATGAACAACCTTTTCTGCATAATCCAAACTGGATTTTGGTATGGCTTTGAGACACAATGAAAAGTCTTAATCATATTTCTGGTCAGTTGCAGTGCCAAAGAGGTCATAAGATTGAATTGAATTTGTCTATCCAATTAAACATGTATGTTTTGATGGCATAAGTAAAAATTACTACTCTATAATCAGTCTCTCAAAATGTAAAGTGGAACATTTTGGAAGATGAATTTAGCTCAGTGAAAACTATGAAATGTGTGTTTTCGTGTCCACTTTCATATTTCCTTTGACATTTCAATTTTGGCAGATTTAATGTCACAGGTTTTGTGTGTTGATTTTTTCGACTGATGCTGAAGGCAACACGATGTTTTCCTGTGACATCAGGAATGAGTCTCAGTGCCCTCAGAGTTCAGTGTACAATAAGCTCAGGATCTTATTCCGTGGCCACTTGTGTGCTTTTGTGGCCCCAGACACCGTAACAGTGTGACTGGAATGCTGCTTCCCAAAGGGAGTCTCACCTGAGGGCAGTCACTAAGGTTTATGGGCCAGATGATCTTGTCTAGTGAGACCTCCCTACTTTTAGCTAAAAGGACAATTTTCTGAATATTGTTTAAACATTACTGTTGAAATGCTGTATACCAAATTTTTTGTCTCAACAACAAGACTCCTTAGAAGAAGCCTGCTGTGAAACAGAGCTTTTCTTTCCCTTTTTTTTTTTTTTTCTGACAGTGCATTCCTTTCTGTCCACATGTGAAATATGACAGATACAAGACACTGAATAATTTGATGGAAGTAGAACATTTAATAGCAGAGAACAGGGCCATAAACCCAACAAGATGTACTTCAATAACAATTGTAATATTTCTACTACAGCAACTCATTAAATGCATGTAAAAATAACAGGGCTGTAAAAGGCAGAATTTTTAATTGCAGAGAAGTAGCTGGTGGTCACTTTTTTCTGAAAGTACAGTTCATTGTCAGTCTTATTACACTGGTGTTACAAAGCAATCTGTAATACACAGAATAACACATCTTTTTTGTGGCAGAATAAAAGTAGTGTGGTCATTTCCATTTGTTAATGAATGTACAGGTGTTGATCTGGAATATGTCTATTGTTGGAAGTGATAAAAATATGATGAATTTCTTAATTAAGCTTGAGAATGGTTGAGCTTTCCTGGGATGTATTTTTAAGATCAGCTATTTTCTTCCCATTTGTTTGGTTTGGTGATTGTTTTTTAAGGGATATGAGGCTAATTTCCCTCCTTTTGGATCAAGGTGTGTAAATGCCTCAGCCTGTGACATGAGGAAAAGATAGAGGAACATGTCTGATGTTACTGTGGCTGGCATGGAATGGGAGAAAGTTGAAAATGCTTGTTTCTAGTTTTCAAGATCTTTTGGCTCTTAAAAACACTGGGCTATAATCAGGTGTTGAAAGTATTTGCTTTCCATTTAGACTGATGTGAGAGTAGATGGAACCCTTCCTTACAGGCTTTGAAGTGAGGTTTGGGACTCACTGAATGTTTCTGCTCTTGGCTGGAGCCAGGCCATTGTGACATTGTCCATGGCAGGTGGCCAGAGCTGATTCTCAATTGGGAGCTCTCAGGCTGGGGTCCAGTAGTGTCCCTTCTCTTCCCCACAGCTGAGGATGAATTCTGCACAGTGCTACTAGGCTGCTTCTTTAGGACAAAATATGATGCTTTTTTTTTGCTGTAGGTTCTTAGTATGCTTTCTGAATTCTTTCAGAAATGCAAGGGTAATAAGTGTCATTTTTCTCCTGCGCAGAGTTCACAATTTTGTTGTCTGAATTTTCTGGGCCCTAAAAGCTTTGTGATTTCTGGCAGTGTGGATGATGATGCTTGTTTGGTGAATGGCTAGTAAGGATTTATGTGTGAGGTACAGGTGTGGTATTTAGGATGTGACTTGTGGCCATGTTGTACCTGTGAACTATGTGCTGTTGCTGTGGACTGATGTACTTGTGTGTGAGCATGGTGGGTGCTTAAAGCACTGCTGCAACTCCATCATTTCATGGGATGTGTTTGGCTTGATGGCTTTATTTTGATGACTTACAGGAAAGTGCCTAACACAGCAAACTAGAAGCTACTTAAACCTTGCTGCCAGAGAGAAAAATGCGTTGGCAATATCGATGGTGCTCCATATATCCAAGATCATGAACCTAAACTGAAAATCCAGAAAGAAAGCCTCAGTATGGCCAGGAAAAAAAAAAACCTAAAAAAAAAAAAAATTCTTTTGTGATGTTGGAGTTCTGCTTGTTATGCTATGTATAATTCATTTCTGCCCAGGAGACTTGCCATGGAGTTACTTTTGACATTTTAATGTATTCTTGGTGTTCAGAAATTAGAGTGCTGACACTTTGCTGTGTCCGATTTATTAAGTTACAGTAAGGACAGAAGATAAGGATATCTTAACCTAAAGTGTAATCCCTTTTTCAGTGAGCTTGTGAGCTCAATATCATTTTCTATATTTAATAGAAAATGTTCACAGACAGTATTCCTTATGATGTACCACTCCGCAGACAAAGAATTCTTGTTGATGCCACTTGTCAAAGCAGCGTTTCTGTCCATTGTCTGGTTTTGCACAGTGGTTGCTCCCTTTGTCTGGGAAGGGTCAGATTGTAAATATTCTCTCTTTGGAAGTCAAGTAAGGTGTTTGTCAGAAAGCAAAAAAGATTTTTCATACCATCCTTCAGTCTTAGTACTGTGCAAAGGTTTAAGAAGTGTGTTGTTATAGTTGCTATTTCAAACACATTGGAAGGCAAGTACCTTTCAGAAGTACTGAAGAATAAATATGACATTTCATCAAATAGCAATTTTATGTGCTACTATAGCTTTCTGTACTCTCTTTCCTTACTTACTCATCTTACCCTTTACATAATTCCAGTGGTTTTTTAATGTTTACCTTCCCTGGTTTTTATCTTGGCAATATTTTTGTAGTGTTCCCTCTTAAGTTTCTGCTATATTTGTAGATACAATACTCAGTCAATCATTAGTGAAATCAGTACATGAATCTTACAAGCTGAAGAAATAGGTGTGCACAGAATTTCTTGATATCTTACTTGTTGATATTGATTAATAGTTTCTATGGAGGAAAAGCAGAGAGGTGTCAAAAATTCTGGTGTGTTTTATCTTCATGTGCTGTCTTAGGAAGAAAAGACCCATTTGCTGCCAGCTAGTGTATATTGCCCAAAGTGTTGATTTTCCAGCCATTTACATGTTCTTCTTGTTGTTTATGAGTTTGGTCAATTTGTGGTCACTTTCCTTGCAGGAAATTGTAGGGTTTGTTTGCATTTGCCAGCTATGAAAGTGAAGCTGGTTGAAGAGCAAAGTAAACCCACTTCAGAGAAATTGAGGCACTTAGAAAACGGAGCATGTATTTGCTGAGTCACGTGTAATTGCAGAGCTCAAACCTTTCCCTTTCAGCTGGAGGTGGAACTGCAGCGGAATATCTTTACCTAAAGTCTCCATATAAAAGTCTGCCAGGCCACCACACTCCTACCCATGACCCAAATACATGCTCTTGCCTTGACAGCACCAAAACACCTTCTGTGCAACAGCAGGGAACGGGGATTTATGGTGGGCCCAGTCTCTGATTTCACCACAGTGAAATCATCCATAAACAAACCATCAATGCCCTTTGTGGGTGTTTCTATAACTTGCTTTGGAAGTGGGAGTGGAGATGAATTACCTGGTGTAAGTGGCAACAAAACAGTTTACTCATGCTGTGTGTTGTTGAATTCTCTCTGCAGCTGATCAGTCCTTCAGGTGATTCTGTGTTTTTGTTGCTATGAATGAGTACCTGAGTAGGAGTTGTGACTTGGTAGCTCAGAATTGCTCGGTGAACCCAGAGCAGCCCTAAGCCCAGCAGTTACGCTGTGCCCACCACACAGGTGTCATCCTCATCTTGTTGCGATGGTTTTGCAGCCGTGTGTTTGTTCCAGGTTAGTCTGTCTGTGACAGTAAACATGGAGGGAAACCTGAGATTGTACTGAAATGTGGAAAAGAAAAAAAAATGTGGAAAAATGGAGCTGACAAGACTGAAAAGCAGCAGCTGTGCTCTGGGTAGCATCAGAGTGTTAAGGAGGATTCTTCCTCCCGAGGCAGAGTAATGAAATGTGTGCTTGATGTGCAAAGAGAGACTGTCTCTCTTGAAAATGGAGAAATAAAATCCATTTTTATATTGCTTCACTTCAGCTAAGAAGGATTTTTCAGGACAGGGTGAAACTGAGCAAGGATGCAAATCAAAGAACTATGTTTAGGTGTTTAGCAGCTGAACCTTTGAGGTGCTATGCTGAAACTAATCAGTTGATAATTAATTGTTATTTCAGTGCCAAAATGTCCAAAACAGCCCCTGTATTCTTGCTACTCATCAATGGCTGGCATAGTCCATCAGTCCTGCTGTACTTCCTGCCCTCTGTTCCATGGAGAGTACAGAAGGTCCTGCTATTTCCTCCCCTCAAAATAGCTACTGTCGATTTTTTTGCTGTTGTTTTTGATTTGTTTTCTTCCCCCTTCTGTGAAGGGAGCCAACATTTGCCAGATATCTTTGAGAGGCTTAATACCTATAATCTGTGATGGATTTTCTTTCAAGTGAGCTGAAAGGGTCTAATCTGATGACTTTTGAATTTCAGAAGGGGACAGCTGGTTGAGTGCACCAACCCTTAGGAACTCTGAATGTCAGCAGGAGCTCTGTTCTTTGAAACTGAAGACTCTTCTTTAGGTGCTCAGTGGAACGGGGGATTCCAAACAGTCCTGGTTCTTAGGAACCCATCCTGACCTCTTTTAGCAAGCTTAGCCTTGCAGCTGTCTTCATTTTACCCTCAGTCCAGGAGTAAGATTATTGGGCTTAATGCAAAGGGTAATTAATCTGTAACCATGGTGCTCAATGACTGAGAAGTGAGGAGGGGTCAGAACCCATCACAGCTTTGCTGCTTTCCTTCTGTTTCCTTAAGCATATTGAATGTTGCAATTAGTGCAGCCTGTGCAATTTAATTTGATGAAACATCAGTCTCAAATATAGCTTTCTGTGATGTGAGATCACTGCATTCATATATGAATATATGTGCATTCATATATGAAAAAACCACTATCCTCAAGTGCATGGATAGTGAATAGAGACTCATCTGCTTTTTTGTTTACTTGAAAAAGCACTCTCTGCTCTTCAGGACACAGATGTGCTGTATTTGGCTCAGGAAAGTTCATGAAAGCAGACATTTAATTGAATTTAATGTATTTCTTTAACTCTGTTCTTGTTTCAAACATCCTAGTTCTTTCCCTAATTTTGACTCAGCTGGAGCTCCTTTGGCACAAGGGCAGATTGTTATGTGTTCCTGGGCACAGAAAGAATTAAAATGCTGTAAAAATTAAACAGCAAGATCAGTTTTAAAGAAATAATAGTCAGTCCCTTTGACTCAGGAGAAACCTTGCCCTGCTGTCTGGTTTAATGACGTGTAGTATTGTCAGCCTCACATGTACCTAAACTGACAACATTGAAATAGCGAGGAGGAAATACAGGACATGTGCACCAGAACAGAGGGTTTAAGGAATATCCATTTCCTTTGGATGACATGGCTGGCTTCACTGGCTTATGAAACATAATCCTAAATGCTGAAGCCATTCCCATCAAGTAGGTGATGCCCAGGAGTTGATTCTGCAGTCAGGTTTAAATATTTCAGTGTTCACTCACATCACGTGTTCCTTTGCTGCTTCCTCTTGCTGGTAACATCACACGTTAAAATGGTTCTGTTAAATGTAATGGGAAACTGTTCCCAATACTATTCACTAATCAGAGCAATGTGAAGTTTTTATCACACCAGATTAAACCTGATGATACCTCGGAAGCAGTATGGAATAATTTAATCTGCCTTAATTCTCTCTGTGTCCTGGGGAATTAAAGGATCCTTAAGGCAGCTTGTGCTGCTCCTGCAGAAGGATATTCAGTGTCTGTAACAGAGTCTTTGTTCTTGGGAATATCTGCAGGGACCCATCTGCAGGAATAAGTAGATGTGTTTTCAGAAGTTCATCTGCTGAGCAGGCTAGAAACAAACATACAGATTTGAGCAATCCCCTCAGCCACCTGATTTTCAGGTGAGAAAAATCACTTTACACAGTCAGATCTGTGCAGCTGCCCATTGTGGGACCTGATGGGATGAGATAAGATACCAAAGGAGGGTGATGGGCAAACAGTCTCATTTCAGTGCCTGTAGAAGGAGGTAGATAAAAAGGGACATTGTGCAGTGAGTGAATAAGTTGAGATATTGATGCTGTTCTAGACACACTATTTACCTGTATTGATGCTGTTCTAGACACACTATTTACCTGTATTGATGCTGCTCTAGACACACTATTTACCTGTATCCTACCAGGTGCTCACTGTATCTGGGTGCTGCTCTTTCTAAACAAAGATTTAAAAAGTGCTGTTTGTGCAGAGAGACAATATCGGAGAGGAGGAGCCTTGGTAGGCTCTTCCTGTTACTGTTCAGGACTTAGAAGTTCTAGTATTGATGTAGCTTTAATTCTTCAAAATAAAAGCTTAAAAATTGTTTTTAAAATATGCCTGAAAAGTCTCCTAATAAGAAAGCAGTAAAAAACCCAGCACTCCATTTCCATTTTTGGGCAATAGAACAGGTTCTTCTTGTGCTACAGATACCTGTGCTCCCTACATTTTAAACTTCATAAATGAGATATACCTCCCCTTAAGGGCAGAACGTTTGGGGTTCTGCAGATGACAGGGCTTTTTAGACAGTGTATGTGTGGAAATCTGAGTGCTCATTACTGGTGACACTAATGAGGATGGAGAGAACTCCTACCTGATTCTTGTTAATTTAATGAGAAGGAGTGGGAGTAAGAAAATTTCCTCATCTGGAGACCAAAATGTCATTGTGGATGCTGATAAAAAGAAATCAAGAATTGCAAAATTGTGATAAATTTCATTGGTATATTTTTGATATATACATCTGCTTCTACAGAATTAAATACTTCAAAACAGCTGATTTTTTTTTCAACAGCTAAGGCATCCAATTTGATGATACTTTTGCAGATAAAAATACCAAATTATTTCTACAGGTAACATTGGGCTTTATTTTTTTATATTCTGCCACTTCCTTCAAATGCAAGAAATTATATTGGAGACAAGCACTGTTTCTGGCAAATATATTAACCTGGAATTACTCTGCCACTGCTCCAGGATGGCTCTGCTCAAGCAGGGGGGCTGGACTGGGTCACCACTGTGGGCGCTTCCAACCTCACCCCTTCTGGGATAATGGGAAAGAGGAGTGTTCCTGCTTTCACCATCATTTCAGTGACTTCCAGCATCATTTCCAGTCAAGATAATCTGTGGCAAAAGAAGCAGCTTATGTTGGGCTTCAAATTCCTATTTGTGTGGAGGAGAAAAGTGAGTTGATTGCTTTTCCTGTTTTCTTTCCTTTCTTTTCTTCTTCCAAAAGCCTGTGTTGAAATTAATACGTAAAACTGGGTTTAGGTGGAAAAACTGATGAAATGCTGCCTTGATAAAAGGCAGCTATGGTTTTTTATGGCACAGTAAGGCTTGCTGCTTCCTCATTTGATTTGGGTTCTCATCTTGGGGCTGGTCTGGCCATCATCCTTAATAGGCTTCTGTAAATGCCTGCTTCTTAAAATATCCAGAAGACCTGAATTTCCATAATATTTTATACTCATTTGGAGTATAAAAAATAAAAAAGAATGGTAGAAAACAAAGTGAATGGGTTTTGTATGTTTATGGAGAAACCAAGCTGATATTCTTTCTGTTTAAACCTGTGTAATCTGTGTTTGTTGCTATAGCCTAGGATATGTATAAGGAATGGAAGTTGGATTTGGAGATTAAGTTGTCTTCCAGTTATTGAAAGAGGAATAATAGAAGAGAATAACTTTTTCAGTAATATATTAAAATGTATATATGTATACATTCATAATGAACATCAGGAGGTAATCCTTAAAATATTAATCTTAAAAAACCCCGGCCAAAAATCCTAAAAATGCAAATGACAGAAAAAAAAAAACTCCAAATACTCCCAACAGCTCTCAAACACTTTGAAAATGAAGAGCCTACTTACATTATTGTTACAGTGTTAGCAACATGTTCCATCTTACCTCTCATCTTTCTTTGCTTAGCAGTTGCTTAGGCATTTTAAAATTTTATGCCACAAGACCACGGTGACCATGGGGTATTTAAGCGAAATGAATTTCAGAGTAAATAAACTCTCAGCCTTCAGGGAATCCATTTGCAGACCCTGGGGCCACACCAGTTCTTTGACCACTTCTGATTTGAATTATTGACTTAAGAACTTCTTTTTAGAGACAGAAATCATTTTAAGCAGCTGAAGTTCCTGTATTACAGTACATGTAAGGGTGATTTTGATACCTGATTTCAAAATAGCACTGGAACAAACAATATTAACTTCCTCTGCAATGTGCCTCTGGCAACAGATGTTTAAATGCATCCTAAAAATGAGGGAGGAGCATTGGCTTTAGGTATTTTAGCTTGAGAACAGGAACCCACCAAAACTCTGGTTTGCACTATGGATCACGGTGTGACATCCCACCCTCCAGAGGAAGGTGCACCCAGGATTCACATGGTTATTCACAAGGTGCTTGTGGTTAAAAGGGATGACAAAAGTAACAGAGACCACACAAACTCACCAAGTTTTATTAGTAAATTACACAGTTGGCATGGAAATTGTGTGTTAGTGCCTGTGCTGCTGTATGAGCACATGGCAGTGTGGTGAGATGAACCAAAGAGACAGGAAGGCAGGCAGGCAGGTGTGTGCCTGAGCTTGGTGGGGGCACCTTTCTGTAGGCAGCTCTGAGTGGGGAAACCTGAGCTTCTCACTTTCTGTTCCAGTTAGTTCTCATACACAGGCCATTCTTTCAGCTCCTTCTGGAAATGGGTCCTTCAGGGGTCATTGGTGCTCTTGATCCCCACCTTGATGGTCCATGACCACCTTTGAGCCTCATTCTGGAGCTGCCCTGCACTGTGCTTGTCCCCAATATCCAGGATAAGGGTGTTTGTCCTGCAGAGGAGCTGCCCTGCATTGTCCCCAATATGCAGGATAAGGGTGTTTGTCCTGCAGAGGAGCTGCCCTGCATTGTCCCCAATATGCAGGATAAGGGTGTTTGTCCTGCAGAGGTGCTGCCCTGCATTGTCCCCAATATGCAGGATAAGGGTGTTTGTCCTGCAGAGGAGCTGCCCTGCCTCGGCATGGCCCCCTTCTCCAGCAGCATCCTTTATCCCCACGGTGTGCTGTGACGTGCACATTGTCCATCTTTTGGGCTGCAGTTTGCCTGGTAGCCTTGAGAATATTAAGTGGCTTGGCAGGATTACACTGAATAACTTGAATAACAGCCTGTAGCTTTAAATCAATTATTTGAGTACCTTCAGTAATTACTAAATAAATCACACACTCGATCCCTTTGTAGTCATTGTAGCATCCACTCAGTTCACTGGTAGAATAATATCCCAGCATCTTCCTAGCATATGTGAAAAGAGAATGAAAAATCAGCCTTTGGTTTAGCAACACCTGAACCAAGACAACACTCGGATTTTTTAAAAGAGATAATTTTTCTCTTATTTATGTGCAAAAAAGTTACAGACTTTTTTTTTTTCATTCAGCCTTTGGTAATTAGCTCTAACTTCTCTAAAATAGAAAATCTCAGAGTTAAAGCTTCTGGTGTGAAAGTTGGCTTTTTAATTTTTGGGTTTTTAAATTTGTTTCATATTTAGATCCTTGAAGTACTGACACATACATTGAGTGAATTCTAGTTTTTCTTTCTTTATAGCCTTTATATTTTGTTCATGCACACCTGATTTAGCGCTCACTTTAAAGCCCATGGAACAACAGTAACAGTGGAATGCATAATGTGCAGATCTGTCTTTTCTTTGGTCAGCAGATTCCTTTTTTACAACCAGCCAGCGTATTTACTCAAGTTCTGTGGGAAAAGTTCATGCACCTTGTTCATTTAATTCTGGGGAAATGAGGAGAGAAGGGACACTCTTGATAAAGAGTCTGTCACTTGTGTTATGGAAGTGCCCTTCCAGGCTTTGCCCTCTTCCCATTTTCCTTTTAATGTTCGCTATGCTGAAGGATGCTGTTCTTCAGCAATTTTATAACTTTTGATTTGTGTGAGGAGAACCAAAATTAACTGTCCCAACCTCATGGCATCCCACTGCCAAACACGCAAGAGCTCTCAGGTGTACAAAGCTTCCTAACTTACCTTCCTTTTCTGTTTCTCTGAGAGTCATTCTGGGAAACAAAAGGCATTATTCTTCCAAGTTTGCAGAGTTCCTCCTATTATGTACTGGGAGTACTGGTAGATCACATAAATGTTACATGAAGAATGCAAATTAGTGTGACTGAACATCACAGCAAACACTGCTGATTTTCCAGGGACACTGTTAACCACAGCCAGGGTGAACAGATCTTCAGAACATTAATTTGTATTTATAACTGTGCCATTTAATACAGAATATAATGATTTTGACCCTTGTGCACAAGGATGAACCAATCCTCAGGTTTAAAGGGATTGCCACACTGTGTTTGTCATTGACTGAGCAGTTACATTGCCCTCAGCATCAAACAGAAGCAGCTTGCTGGGCCTAATCTCAGACAATTTTAGTTTAACAAATTCTGATTTTTGCACAATTGTTAAGATCATAGACTTTGAAGATACCATGATCACAGGCCTGAGTTTGAAATTTAATTTAGACTGGGAGGCCTGTATTTATGCAAAGTGCCTGGGAAGACACTGTCCTTCCACTCCACCATCCAGGACAGTCCCTTTCATGATGGACTCTGAGCTTTCAAGCCTGTGTCAGAGGCAGCAGAAATCATTTTTATCATTTCTAGGAACACGTTCTGCTAAATGTGTGTATATATATGTAGAGGAGAAAGGATTAAGTATATGCAAATACTTGTAGAGATTTCAGGGAGTGTACTTAATTGAAGAGAGAAAATACAAAGACTCCATAAAGATTTGAAATACCCCTTGTTATGTTGGATGTTCAGCTATTTTGGTCCTACCTTGCTTCTCTTAGGTGAAAATGTTGCATTTTTGTGTTTCACAGTGGCTTGGCTGTTGAAAATGTTGCATTTTTGTGTTTCACAGTGGCTTGGCTATTGCTTGTAGTAATTACTTCTGAGGGAGGGTTATTCAGCTCTGGAATAAAACATCTGTCTTTAATTTTGCCTGTTAAAGAGACCATACTTGAAACTCTTCTGCTGAGAATTAAAAAGAGAAATTGTTTGAACGATTTGAACAGCAGATAACTGTACTGATTAACTCCCCCTGTAAGGTTTTGTTAATGATCTTACCTGTGAGGGGAGTAGAGAGATTGGCCTGAAAGGGAGGAAATGGTGTGCAGAAGTTTTGTATATGTTAGAAAACATTTATATTATTCATATATTAACAAGAGTATTAGCTTTCAGTAGCTTTCTGTTGTGTTTTTCCATAAGTTGATTGTGCAGATTATGGTTACTGTGGTGTAGAAATGTATCAGTGCTGCTTTCCTTCCTTGCAAAAACAGGTCAGCTCCAATTCTTTCCATTCCCAGGGAGCAGAACAGATTGGCAAATAACTTCCATCACATTCTCTATTTCTGTGGCTTTCATACAATCAACCAGTTTTGGAGGACAGAGGGCAAGAAAAAGGGCTTCATTATTAAATGAACTGTTTTAACACATATGCTATTAAAGTAATATGAGATTAAATGGAGATTACAGCTTGGCATGAGAGAGGCATCACGTAGATAAACAGATTTTTTTCAACACTTGTTCCTTTCTACTTAGTGCTTAGTCATTTGGTTGAGTGTCTTTCAGTGTTTCAGAGAAGTGTTTCCTAGTTAGTAGTAAGATTTTTTTTTTTCGTAAGTCAAAAGAGAGAATATTTGGTGAGTTATGAACTTCCTTGGAATGAAAATATATTCT
>VWYP01020641.1:274-11314 GCA_013400435.1 Pycnonotus jocosus | reverse complement strand
CAGGGGGCAGCACCCGCCCGCGCTGTGCGCCGCGGGCCCGGGAGAGCCCGGGGGGCGCGGCCGTCTCGGGAGTACCGGACCGTGAGGGAATGAGAGCCCTGCCGTGCTTAATGCCGCTTGATTCGCAAGCAGCGCACCCGTCTTGCTTGCTTCTTAATCCTTCCGACCTGCACTCCCCTGATGCGGCTCCCCTGCGGCTCTAGGAGGCTGCGCTGCGTGGAGCCGGAGTGCTGCTGCGGTGGGTGTGATTGAAAGAATTCTTCGGCCTAAAGGTGGAACTGTGTGCCCACATTGCCAGGCCCTGGGCTCGGTATCTCTGAAAACTTAGCTTTCAGCGGGTCTATATTTCAGTCAGACCAGCTTTCCATATTCCTGGAAACACAGACTTTCCCCCCAGTTTAAATCCTTGAATTTGCCGACAGTGGTGGAGCTAAACTGTGCCACAAAATCCTCGAAGCATTCTATAAAACAGTGTTATGAAGCGAAAAAGTGGTAATTAGCCCTGGGGTGCCAGAAACAGAAAAATGAGACTAAAATTCTAGCTCTTACTTACATGAAAATACCTAATTTAGAATATTTTTTAGCTAAGTAGAAGAGGTTTGTTTTAAATTTTAAAAAAATCCAATTAATTTAGTTTTAATGTGCTCCAAATTAAGGGTTGTATTTTCAATATCCAAAAATATGTCTGAGAACAAACTGGAGTGCATTTTGCAAGGAAAAAAAAAAGTTCTTTTTGAAGTACACATATGTGGAAATTTTACATTTAACTCTCCAAGCTAAATAGAGCATCAAGTGATAGAAAAAGATAAACACTTTTATTGTATATTAATAATATAAAATTCTGTGATAATTTTCTTGTTGCTACAAGTGCATACATTTAGGAGGATCGTTTATTTTACCACACCATAATCCTACATTTTGAGACACATCTGTAGTTTTTATATATTTATGCATTTTATTTCTATAGGTAGTTACAAATCCATATATATATTTATAAAATGTATAGCTTTCAAAACTAGCCACTCTTGTTAATCTGAAGTACTTGCTTGTAAAAGTGACATATTTTCTTTAAAGCAACTTTATCTGCTGGAGACCCCTTGGCCACCCAGACATGCTATTCTCACATGCCACTCAGTGCTACCTGCCTGTTAAAAAACTGTCACACATCTGCTGTAAATGCAGGATCAGATTTGTCACTGGGTATAAGTCCTACATTTTTACTGCTAAGATCTTGAGGCAGTTCTTTGTATACCAAAAGAAACAGATATTCCCAACAATTTAAGGCAGTAGCAGCTAGTGCTGAACTTGTGCCTTAGCTGGAATGTGCTCTCTGTGCAGCTTTAAACACTTTTTAAACACTTTTTTTTTTTTTTTTTTTTTTTTTAACACTGTCTTCAGTGTGTGCTGGTGATCTTCGTGCACCGTTGAGATGTTTGTCACCAAGGCTGAAACCTTCTTATTGCAGGCCAAAATGAAGAGCGTACCGGTAAGAAATTTACTTTGGAAAATCATGATAGAGAAAGAAGGACATGAGTGGTGCTACATGTTAATTTCTTCAGTTGCAGTTATGGTTTTTCAGGTGAAGTTGTAGCTAATTTCTTTTATGGCTTCTGTGCGTAGCCATAATACCAGAATATGACTGAAATTTACCATGTGTTGTTCTGTTGAAGGCATATGTTCTGCTTTTATTGTACAGAATATTTTAAATAATAATTCTTGGCAATTCTTTCTGTTTGATCAATTCTCCTCTGCTGAACTGCTTATAAAAAGCTGTGTCAGTTTTGTTGCAGTATTTATCTTTGACCACAATTATGTGCAATATATTTGCTTTTTGAATATGAGAGTTTGTGTTGCTTAAATAGTATGAAAATATTCTCTATATGCACTCTCAGAGACTGTAAGTTAAAAGTTGGCTCTTCTCTTTAAAATGCCCAACTTCATACCTGTGGATTCTCTGATGCTTTGTGTGTTTTGTAGGAGTATTGCTCTGCATGATGCTCCCCCATATATCCACATTAAACCTGAACACCGAGCAGCAAGCCGAAAAGACTCCTCACTTTGTTATTAACAATTATTTGTTAATATTATTATTTCATTATATAGCATTGTAATATAACGATTGTTAATGACGTGGATAGATAGAGAAATGTTGAGCTGGAAGCTCAAAAGAAGCTTCATTAGATGGAGTTTCTGATGATGGCTGCTCGGAGCAACTCTTCTGGCACAGTCCAGACAATGATGGACAGCTTAGAATCAGAATCAGAAAAGGAGCTAAAAAACTGCACCCTTGAAGTACTTTTTCACATTTGATACCATGTGAATTTCAGTTTAGCAGTTTACTGGAAGGCAAACCTGTATCAGTATGAAATTTTATACTTCTTCAAGTGAGGTGCTTATCAACAGTTAGTGAGTTCGCATTACTTATAACCTAGATTAAAGCATGCATGTATTTAAGCCTTCAAAATTATTTAACTGATCAGTTACTGGTAAGAAACAGTGCTTTGTGAAATGAACATTTTAAGTGCTTTCATTTCTGTACACTCTCTGCTTTTGATATCTCAGTTTTGAATAGTTTAAAATTAAAATACTGTTGTAGGACTGAGAGGTGGAATCCAGTTCAGTGACTGTTCATTAGGAAACCCTAATCTAGAAATCTTTAACACTAGCCTTATCATTGTGAGTAGTCAGATTTCTACAGCAGCCATTTCAAATTGGAGGCAGGTAATTGAACACCATCCCAAAAAACCAAAAATGTTCAGGAAAACACAATGAACATAAACTACTAAAAAGATACTTGTTACAGGATTACTAGAGAGATTGCAATTTCAGTTCACAATTTCATTTATGACATTACAGAAAAGAACACCTTAAAATAAAGTGATAGCTTTGTAAATACAAAGAGATCCCAGAGATGCACTTTGTATTTCATATTCTAAATTATGAACTGTAAATCCATTTATCTGAATAAAAAGGAACAGTTAAATGATATTTCCTTTTTTCAAAAATAAAAGAAAGGGGTAGTCACTTGGAATCTCTCTGCTTTGATTTCTCAGTATTTCTATTGGCTTTATCTCATGGGCAATGTTTCCTTAAGCTGAAGTTCAAATAATGTGTAAAAAATTAGTCTCATTTACACCTTACACCGTTCAAAAAATACAAAAGAAACTTTAGATGAAAATAGGTAGTTTATATATCAGATGAATGCCTTTCAAACTTAAATGTAAAGTAATTTTTTATGTCTCAGGGGAATTTTTGTGGAAGTCTATGTGTAGTCAATATCTGAAAACCCTGAAAGTCCTTAGAAGTCTGGAAGACATGACAATTTAAGTCTGCCACAACTATTCTAACAGTTTTGGTCATAGGGCTTACAGAGCTTGGAAACCTTGATCAAATGAACAGCAACATTATTGTTAGTGTAAGAAACACTTTAATTACAGAAATAATATATTATTTAGGTAAATATAGAAACCAGTCTCTGTATAAGAAGATAATTCTTCACAGTACAGACCAAAGCTGAGAAAGCTCTATTGTGGGCAATTAGGACATAGTGACCCCTGAGTTTTAGTCCCTCTTCAGACATGAAATATTTTCGTGTATGTAAGTAATTTAAACCCTGTCCCTCCTGAAGTCAGAATCGTGATGGTAATCAACTTTAACTGTGTTAAGGGGTGTTCAGATTAGCTAGAATGTATCTGTGAGAATGCTTTGAAGATGAAAACCTCTGTATCAAGGTAAAAGGTCTTACTTTTTTTTTATTACAACAAAAGTTGCTGTAAAGAAATAACAGTGCTGTGTATGCATAGCTGAGCTTTGAATTGCTTTTGCTAATGTTACTTCAAAGAAACAGTATTTGCATGGAAGAAGGGAAAATAAAGCCTCGGTCAAGTCCAGTTTACCTTCTCTATTCATTTATGCTGATCTCACTGTCAAGAGTTGCCATTAAGCTGTACTGCTTCTAGACTTTATTGTGCTGCCCTACAAGTTCACAGAATGTTTTCAATAGTGATGGAGTATTACACACATTAAAGAAGAGTATTCTGTGTCCTTCTGTATCAGACAAAATTTGACCCAAAGAGGAAGCCGATATTTGCCATTTGCTCTTGCTGTGAAACTAGCTTTCTCTTTCAAATTCCATGTTAATTTCATTTTTGCTCCTGTATATTGGAAACAATTTTCTGGTCCCTGCCCCAGAATAATGATTTATGATTTCAACTGACTTCAAAGAAAAATTAATTTCTGTGTTTGGTGTTAGGACAAATAACTTTTAAAGCATAAATAAGCTTAAGGACTACTGTATGTAAGCATCTGAGTCAGGTTCAGGAATATTTGAAAACCTAAGTTTCCAACTCTTTATTGTGATCCACTATCTAAACTACTAGTTTATTGTTTCTACAGATATCTCATGGAGCAGAGAGGTCTGTGAAGCCTCAAAACCATGCCAGCAAAAGGCTAATTGAAGAAGTTCAAAAGACCTTTATCAGGAGATGAAGACATCTGTCTTTACATTGACTGCTGTACGACTGTAACCACTTCACATTGGTCCATCCATTTGTAAAATGAGCAGTTGGGTTTTCCCTAATTTGAAACAAGTCTTGAAGGGACCATTTTAGCTAAACAAACACCAGAAAATTCCTTCTCTAGCATGACTTTTTTCCCAAGGAGGAACCATGAAGAAGATGACCTCATCATCTTTGAAGCTGTGCTGTGCTTCTTGTGTACTAAATAACCTTAATTCAATGAAGATTGCACAGTCCACAGATAAAGCAACTCTGGCATTTACAAAAGAGAATCTTACAGATTATCTTACAGATAATTTACTGATACAATTCTGAAAGCGTCCATGGAAAAAAACACACGCTGTGAGCTTGGGTGTTTAAAATCTGCAAGATAAGACAGTGGAATTCAGAAACTTGACTTAAATAAATAAAATCCATATTGCAATTAATGTGGTCATAATATTATTCCTGATTGTAATGTATGGACTCAAAGTTATCTTCAGTGATGCTACAGAGAAAAGAGAACTTCAGGTCATGTAGGAAATGGTGACAGAATATGAGCATTATTTTAATTAATAGCTGCATTAGTATGCTAGTGTTGAGATGTGAGTGATTCTCTCTAATTTGGTCCACATACCAGTTAATTAGTTTTTGTTCATGAAGTGTATGATTGCATCCATATCACGTGTGCATAAAAGTGCTTATAAAATTAATGTAGTTAGCTACAGCAAAAGCTGCCTTCCCATGTGGCTTGGCTGAAACTTACTCCTCTACCACGTGCTTCTACTTCCAGCATTTTTTCTAACATACATATCAGCTTAGCTCCCACCACACAGGTAGTAAAAGGAGAAGAATGGAAAAGAGTGGCCTAAATATTTCATTGCTTTATGCTGAGATGTGGTTATTCAAACCTCATCTGCATTCTGTTTTCCCATAACCCCTCTTTGACTGTATCTTGACTTCAGATGCCTTCCTTGGCTCTGCTCAGGCGTCACTTCTGTATGGTCTTGATGACTAAAAGTTAGGTCCGGGTAATTGTAAACTGCTTCCCAGGGGACTGGCCCGGAGGTGCAGTGACTCAGAGGCGTGTGACTCAGGCTGCCTCCCCCTGGCCATGGGCATGCAGGTACTCACTGCTGACCTAATGCATCCTTCGGTTATTACATGCCCATCCCACACAGCTGTCCTCTGAATGGGGCCAGATCTTCACTTTTTTCATGCCTCTGCCTGCTCCCATTTAGTGAGCTCGCAGTACCATTTCCCTATGGTTAGATCCCTCCTACAGCAGGTCATTTGTGGAGGTGAATAGGTTCTGAGGATTTAACGCTTTGTTCTGAGGTTTGCTGGCCAACATGTGGTGGTTCTGTGCTGAATAAAACCCGCAACACTCTTACATGTGTGCCCAGCAATATGATTTGTCTCTAGCAGCAGAATAACTCCTTTTTATTGTAAGGGTGGCTTCTTTGCTAATGTAGCCTGTGTAGCAATGTTGGCTAAACTGTGGTGTATGCCATCTTCTAGCTCATCATTCAGCTTTAAGTAGCAATTAAATATTAGTTCTGTGCATGTTAAATGAAAAAAAGAGTCTTTTAAAATGTCTTCTTTATATTGCCATCTTCCAAAATAATAAAGAAAGCTTGAGATGAGAAGGTGACACTATAAAATACAGTTTAATTCACTAATTATTGTCAAATATTGTCAGAGTTCTTAGGATCGACATCCTTTTCTGTCGTTTAGCTGCTAAAATAAGATTAAAATTATTAACAAGAATATTGATGTGCAGGGCGTTTCTCTTCTGAAAGTGTGCTGTGCTGTAGCCACCAGTGTATCTTTGAAAGGAAAAATCTTTAGGTGAGCAAAAGTGTTAAGACAGTGATTTGTAATTGCACAGAATGTGTTGAGATGGTCTCTGCTTCACAGAGCTTACTGTTTGTGGTGATCCAAATGGGCAAAGAAGAGAGAGCAGCAATTGAAGATATTTGAGCAATCAAAATATGGAAACAGAATCCCATGTCTCATTTCTCCAAATCCCATACTCCTTTCACTGAGCCAGACTAAGTTACAGACTCTGAGCTTTCTTAAGCAATGGCAAGTAGTAGCCATCCAAATCCTAGTTTTGAATTAATTTTGAATTAAAGATTCACCCTGATGCTGCTGTGCACTGATAACGCCCCGCCCCCACCCCCCCCAATCAGTTCAACCTCTCTTCTTAAGAGATGGCTTTGCCAAACCTTCCCCAACTTTCCTTGAGACAACGCATAAGACAGATTTAAGTTTCAGTTACTTCAGAGAATTCTCAAACAACTCTGGAAAGCAGAAGGGAAGCAGCAGAAGGCTAATTATCTCTGGAGTTGATCTGCTTGAATGAAACAAGAGCCTGGAAACCCCCATGTGGATGAATTGTTTTAACAGGTTTCTGAGCCCTGTGGAATCACCACCGTGCTTCTAAAAACATCTTTTTTTCCTATTTTCTCATTTAATAGCAGTAGATTTATTTAACAAGATGAACTTCTTTTTCTAAGCAATTAACAGAAATCTTTAGGTGGAAAGGGGCAGGATTATCCTGTGGTGATCGATGTGTCTTGTTACTGTAATGAATGACCATTTGAGTTTAACAAGCTTTAGCAAACTGAAAACTGATACCTGTGTACAACCTTGCAGCTGTAAGCAGAGGTGTAGAAGGAAACAATGCAGAAACAAATTGCGGATGCCTTTAGGTATGCTCACAGAAGGCTTGTGATTAGAATTTGTGCAAAATTAAGAGTTTGTAGTGGGTTGACCCTGGCTGGAGGCTAGGTGCCTACCAAGACGCTTTGTTACTTCCTTCCACAGGAGGACTGGGAGAGGGGAGAAAGTAAGGTGGAAAAAACACATGGGTCAAGAATAAGGCAGTTTAATAAAGTAAAAACAATAGCTGCACGTGGAAGCAGAAGAAAACAATAGATTTCTTCTTGACTTTCCATCAGCAGGCAATGTCCAGCCACCTCTTGGGAAGTAAAGCTTCTGTGTGTGCAATTGCTGTGGAAGACAAATAGTGTAACGATGAATGTCGTCTCCACCCCACCACTCCTCCTCCTTTCTCTTAGCTTGTTTTGTTGTGTTGCTGACCAGGAATAATATATGATATGAAATATTCTTTTGGCTAGTTTGGATCAGCCGTCCTTGCTCTGTCCCCTCCCAAGATACTGCTCATCCCAGCCTAATGGTGAAAAGAAAAGCTGGTGCTGTGCCAGCGCTGCTCAGTAGCAGCCTGGGCCCTTCTGTGTTGTCAACACCTTTGCAGTTACTGATGCAAAGCTCAGCACTGGGAAGACTGCTGTGGCAATCTTAACTCCATCTCAGCCAGACCAAATACCAAACTTTACAGTCTAAGGGGCCACATGGTTGAAGAGCATTTCTCCCAGTCCTGAAACAGGACATTTTATCAATTAAAGTAGGAGCTAAACCACAAAAATATTATTGGGGGATGCATTATGGAGCTAGGGTACTTCAACTGCTAAATGAAGACACATTTAATGAAACAGTCCTCAAGACCTTTTTCAGAAAGTACTTAAAGTCACTGCCTGTAGTGAGGCTCTCAGGAAACCATTTTCAACAAGAATGTAGGAAAACTTCTTATGCTAAAACAGATCGCAGGATTCCGTGACTCATTTGAATTGCAGAAAGGAAGGATAACTGGTAGAATTAAGAAAAGTTGGCAGAATAACAAAGTAAATGTAAATTGATGTGTAAGCAGGCAGACATGGTGTGTGGGTGTACATACTGAGGGTCTGAATGTGCTGCTTACTATTGTGAAAAAGGCACAAGTTCAAATGGCAGACGTGGAGGATTTCAAAAGCTCTTGGCAAAGAGCTCCTGACTCAGAGGGAACAGAATGACTTAAAACCCATGTGAAAGCCAGCAGTAAATACTCCTTTATCTTCAGTATTATTAATAGCTGAGTCAGACTTCTGAGTGAAGTTAGCCTAATAATAATACCTTGTAATATAAGACAAAAGGTATTGGCTATGGAAGGGAAGAAAAACAAGCAACAAGCTAGAATACACAGCAAATATGATTAGCTACTTTGACCTAATTATCTAATTTTTTTTAGCTGATATTTTTGTTAGGGGAAATTTCTGTTTAGTAATCCCTCTAAGCCAGTAAGAAATTGAAAAGGAAGCAAAGTATTTGTGCTATGACTTCATGCTCTGCATTGGATGTGCAATGGAAGACCTATGGAAACAGGGCATGTGCTGGTTTCATGTGAAAGCATCCTTGCACTTTGTACAGAGAGAAAATAAAGAGGCTTGTGGTGCTTACAGACAAATGTAGCTATTCAATAGTTTTTGGCCTCTACATTTCTCTACAAAATAGAGCAAGGAGGCATAGACGGATAGAAAAATTTTAAGTACTACTTCACATAGTTATTTTAGGGAATTTTCCTGGAGAGAACCAGAGATATTTGACCATTATGCCTCTCTGTTTATCTGTACCCTTCTTTCTCACCTCCTTCTGTTGACTTTTCACATTACTGGCCAATGCCATTTCAATCCAGGAGGGATAGAAGTATCAAAGATACTGGTTCCTTTGAGATTGTGAAAACACGTGGCTGGGTTGAATAGGGAGAGACAGTTAATAAACAATTCTTTCCAACATCTTCTTCCAAAGGAGAAGGCTAAAGCACTGCCATTTTATTGTTAAAGGGAAAAAAAGTACTGAAAACCTGTCTTCAGATTTCCTTGAGTTAGTTACATTCTGGCTAAAAGAGCAACTGGTAGCCTTTCTGAACAGTGATAATATTTTTCATCTCTGCAGGGTGTAATGACTGGACAACATAAAATAAAATGGAAAGTCTGGAAAAAAGTTTCTTATTGATTTAACCCACAGGCTAACAGGAGGAAAAACGTATCCTTGGGCAGTAGGAGTACAGATTTACTCCATTACTGGTTGGGATTTTTTCGCACATTTTATTACTTTTTGTACTTTTCTCCTTCACTTTTATTGTAAAGCTCACATCATATATTCCTATCTTATAGAATCATATAATCATTAAGATTGGAAGACCTTTGAAATCATCAAGTCCAACCATCATAGCATCACCACTATGATGAACATCAAACAGTGCTACCGTTAAACCATCCTTCTCATTTTCCTTATTTTTAAGGCTTCTGTTTTGCCCATCTCGTTATGTCTTTCCAATTTGCCTCATGAATTCTTCCACATTTATTTTGAGGTTTCTGGAAAAAAACAACAATAACAACAACAATAAAGGAAATGCCCAAGAAAATCAGAAAAACCACAGATTTTCTAGTAACAATTTGATGCGCACTCTATTTCCAGTCCTGTGGCGAATACATTTGTGCAGAAAAGTTTTCCAAGAAATTATGCACTGGAATAAATTTTAGTTTATATAGTTTCAACGATTCTTCATTGTTCTGTGTTAACATTGTGTAGGTATTTGATCATACTGATTCCAAATAAACTACTCTCTGCCTGGCAAATAGTCACCAAATTTACCTGGCAATCATTTGGGTGACATCTTTCAGCCTGGGAAATGCTTCTTATCACAGAGCAACTTTTCTGACTAGGCTAAAGAAATGTATTTGATATTTAAATATTCTGTCTATCTCTCCAATTAGCTGTTAGCTGCACACCAAAATCATAATATAATGCAAAACAGAAGGGATAGTTGCTGTTTGGTTGATTAATTAGTATTTCCTGATACAACATTGTAAAACATAAGACATTATTATTACTCATCAATGTGTGTAATGTCATTTTGTGTATGAGGAGAAAAACAACTCTTAAAGAAAACTATATAGGTAAAATGTTTTTTAAAGGAAAACTGTTCTATAAAAGGAAATAGACTCAAATTATTTCAATTTTGATCAGTTCATCACCTGAGGCTTCTCCCACTGCTCAGGGAAAGGAGTTGTTCCTCTGCTGCACCATGGTGTCTCTCCCATGGGAGACAGTTTTCCACCAGCTTCTCCAATGTGGCTCCATCTCAGGAGTAACAGCTCCCTGTGAACTGTTGTGATGTGAGCCCAACCCATGAGCACCACTCCCCTTCAAACTGCTGCAGTGTGGGTCGCTCTTCCATGGGGTCCAGTCCTCCAAGGACAGGCTGCTCCGGCCTGGGAGCTGGGCCCTTCTCTCCATGGGTCTCCAATGGGAGCTTCCTCCAGGCATCCACCTTCTCTATTATGGGCACCTCCCCCATGGCCTGTGGGCGAATCTCTGCATCTCCTGTGGAGCCCCATGGGCTGTGGGTGGATCTCTGCATCTCCCATGGATCCCCACAGGCTGTGGGTGGATCTCTGCATCCCCTGTGGATCCCCATGGGCTGTGGGTGGATCTCTGCATCCCCCATGGATCCCCACGGGCTGTGGGTGAATCTGTGAATCCCCTGTGGATCCCCATGGGCTGTGGGTGGATCTCTGCATCCCCCATGGATCCCCATGGACTGTGGGTGGATCTCTGCATCCCCCGTGGATCCCCACGGGCTGTGGGTGGATCTCTGCCTCCCCTGCGGATCCCCATGGGCTGCAGGGGCACAGCT
>VWYP01020640.1:0-82399 GCA_013400435.1 Pycnonotus jocosus | reverse complement strand
GGTGAGTCAGGCCGGGCCGCTCCTCCTCCTCCTCCCCCGCGGGCCGGGGGAGCCGCTCGGCGCCGGCCGTGACGCGCTCGGGAGCTGGGCGGGAGCCCGCGTGTGCCTCATCGGCCCGGACCGTGCGGGACAGCGAGCGCGGCACAGCCGGGCTCAGGCTCTTCCCGGCACCTGCCGGCGGCATCTCTCCCGGGGAGGGCTGCTGGAAACCTTGTGTGCCTCTCCTTAATGTTAAGATCGTGGCACAACTTTTCTATCCATAAAGAATACTGCTTTAGTAATACTTCCAGGTTTAGTGGGGTTTGTTTGTTTTGAGGGTTTTTTTGGAGGGGCGGGGTTTACTTTCTACTTTACTATCAGTAAAAAGGCAAACGAAATGTTATGTTGCCATCCCTGTGCTGAACCCGGTGCATAGCAAGTGTGACTCTTTTTCATTGTGATTAAATAGAATCAACCTGTTGAAAAGGACAGGACTTCAATCTGCAGACTACTGCCGATAGGGGTGTACTGTTTCTAACTGTGTAACTTCCGAGGGTTTGGTAAAGGCAAAGTTGAAGCTGACCTACAGTGTAGAGTCCCAAATTCCCTTAAGGATACACAGGACTTCTTCTTCTGAAGGGAAAGACTGAGATCTTGATGCAAGAAAGAGAAGACAGGTAAAGGATTTCTCTGGAGTGGAGTTAGGAAGAATTTTAGCAAGAGAGAAATTGCAGGCACAGCTTGTGTGGTTCTTTTTTCCCCCTGTTACCTCATCTGTCAGTAATTAGTACACAGGAATCAGCACATCTATATCTGCTGGTGTATCTGGCTGCTTCTTGCCTTAATGTGGCTTGTTTCATTCCTGGTAGTGTTTTTACCTTGTTCGCCTATTCCTATGGCTTGGAGAGCAGGGGTGGGGGGCAGTGAAGGTAGAAGTGCCTTTTCTGAACTAGCAGGAAAATTAAAACCACCGTGGTGATGGTTTTGCAAAATGGTCTTATTGCTAGGCAAGCTTTTTATTAGGAATGATGAGGAAAATGATCACTGTAAATGCTAATTGAAAATGGACTTTAATGGTCACCTGTGTAGGTATGCTCACTTAAGCCTTCTTTTACAGAGAGCCCGTTAGAAGCAGTCTTACGCTTGCTTGGGGCATCCAAATGTCTGACTTCTAGGAATATGGGTAAAGGTTACTCAGCTTTCTCTTGGTCACAGGAAGCTTTGGCTCTCCTTGTTAAAAGGCTATTTTGTCATGGGTAGGAGTGGCTGATGATTGTTTCCTTTGATAGCATCAGCGTACAGCATCTTGCAGAAATATGTGGGCTTCTACTTGGTGGTGGGATGTACGTCAGCACATCGACTGCCTTCTGTGACTCATCAGTTTAACTGGTTACTGTGTTTTCCTCTGAGCTTCTCCTCCTCCTTGCCAGACATCCCTGCTCAGGCTTACCAGTGACCGTGCCATGGATGTTCAGTGTCATGCTGTTGTCTGGGGTTCTTTTGGCCCACAGGAATACTTAGGGGAATAGTATTTCTCTAGCACGCTGTCTTAGGGAGAATATATTGGAGTCTCCTCGCTGGAACAATGTTGTTTTTAAACAGTGTGCATACTCCTCCACTTAGCAGCAGCCAGCTGGCCACAGAGTGAGTTTTGACTGCCTCTCCTTCCCCAGCCTCTTGACCTCTCTGAGGGTTTTTGTCATGCTTCCTAGATTTCTTCCTAATCTGGTTGAAGTAGGCTAACAGATTCCAAAGCTGTTTTGCAGGGGAGGGAAAGGATGATGTTGAGGGAAGCAGTGGTGTTGGCATTGTTTCTCAAAGCAGGCTGAAACCTGCAGGTACTGTTGGTGCTGTTTCTGTGTTCCCCCTGTCCCCTCCTGTTGATTAGCGTGAGTGCAGAGAGCTCTTGTAGCCAATGCCATTGTGGTAGCAGGAAGTGTCTGTGTGTGGTGATGTCTCTGAAACTAAACCTAAAAGCACAGCTATGAATACTGGTGCTGAACACTGTTTACTGAACCAGTGTTGGGCAATGAAACAATGTTTTTCTGTTCCAGTAAACAAGAATTCTTGGGAATGTATGTTGTACTAGGCAGAGTCTTTTTTTCTAGGTAATATCTCAGTCATGTTAAGACTTTTCTGCTTCTAAATGAGAATATTTTCTACTAAAAACTGTATTAAAGGAGACCAAAAACTTAACTTCCAAAAGGGCAATGGGAATGGGCCTGCTATTGACAGTAATAACAGCAGCAGTGCTACAATGCACTGCTGTTGTCAGATGCTCTTACTTGAGAGTTGTGTGAGAATGGCAAGACTCCATGAGATCAAAGGTCTGTCTGGCTCTGTCATCTCCTTGTGAATATTTAGAAAATAATACAGGTGTAGAGTAAATGAAGATAACAATTTACAGTGTGTTCTTGCCTCTAGCAGAGTAGCTTGGACTTCTAAACTGGAGATCTCTAGTCTGTTTTCCTTTTAATTGCCTCTTGGGTTTCTGCCACTCCCCAAAACATGTATGTGAGGTTTTTAGCAAGCAGTCATCTGTAGGTGACTAAGACTCTTTTCAAGTAAGGACTGCACAGGTTGCTAAGGTAGTTGTAATCAAGCTGTGTTAACAAGTAACAACTCTTAAATTATAGAGACTAAAACTCTCCTTTTACTAGAGGTTTGGAAAGTACAAGTTTGTGGTGTCCCTCCAATTGCTGTGAGGTAAGGAGGGGTTGAACTGCCTCCATCCCTGTCAAGTTCCTCCTACACATTCCTGTAAGTTGGAGAAACAGGTTTTGTCAGGTCCTATAAGACAGCAGTGTGGCTTCTAAGCAGATGCTGTTTTACTGTTGAGACAGGAGCTTGCCTTGATCCTGAATGTCGTGGAACATTAAGTTGTTCACTTTGTAACTAAGCAATCACAGATCATCTTAGCAGTAGCAGTACTAAAACCAAAGAAAAGTTTTGTGGGGTCTTACTTGGTTAGTGTGATGCTGACAATGCAAGAAAGAGCTTTTTCAGAATAAGGATGTGCTGTCTTTCCACTTGAGAGAGTTGCACAGTACTTGATACTGCTTTTTTGGGTAGTTCTGGTTTCCAAGGAAGAAAGAAGGGTAACTATAACTGAAAGAGGAATTTTAAACAGCTTCCTTCAGCTATGTTTCATGTCTAGCTACTAACCTAAAGAGAACTGATGAATGGCAGTGGGATTTTCAGCTTTGCTGCCCATTTCTGGGATAAGAAATAAAAAAAGGGATGGATGGTCAATTTGTAAAACAGAGCTAGGTTTTCTGCTGTGTGGTAAACCCTTAGCTGAAGAACAGTGTGTTAAAGCACCGTGTCTTGTTACTGCATTAGAATGAACTGAACTGGGAGATGAAAGCACACTTTGAGTGTTAAGGGAACAGAATAAGTCTGGTTGCAACTTCATATGCAATTATAGAAGTATTTCTATAGCATATACTTTCTTATATTTTAGATTAACTTCTGTAATTTTCTTTCCAGCCACCAAAGTTCTTGGCACAGTCAAGTGGTTCAATGTCAGAAATGGATATGGCTTTATCAACAGGTATGTTCAAATGCTGATAGTTGTGTTTATGCTGTGCTAAGATTCGTAGTACACATGATAGGCCATGTGTTACTAATTGCAACAGAGGCCTCAGGACCTGGCTACAAGTTCATGCAGCTGATAGTCATCTTAGGCCAGGCACCCAGCAAACTCTTTCTTGAACACCTCAACCCCCAATCAAAGGTTATGCATATGGAGAGAAAACAGAAAAAACAGAAAGGGTCAAACTCACGATGAATTTGGTCTGTTACCTGTTTCTCATGTTTACTTCTACTACACCCTGAATGAGCTGTATATTCTTTAGTGACTACCTGGCCTTTTTTCAAAGGCCTGAGAAAGGTAGGAGGATGAGGGGAAATACTTTTGGGTAAACTTCAAGCGATTGGTCAGAATATCTCCTGTGGATATTCGTGGAGATTCTCTGATAGTATCTCTCTGAAAATATGCCAGGTCTGGGTTTCATAGAAATTCTGTCTCTGTATCTTCTGGGTTTTTTTCCCCTCTTCTCTGGTCACAAACAAGCCTCTGAATAGCACTGAGAATCTGAACAGCTGTAGGTGAGATTGATCATACTGCAACTTTAGGTGCAGAAGACCCATACTTCTCCTTTACCAGAGGAAACTGGCTTTTGAGGCTGAAATATCTTTGGGGTTGAAGGGCTTAAATGTCTTGTGTGCTTTTTTTGAGGAATGAAACTGCTGCATGCTGAACACTTGTCTACCAAAAAACATACCTGGCAAGCTGTTATGCATCAGGTAGATTTGGATGAGTTGGACAGTGCAGAGAGGGATAGAAGACCCCACATTCATGGATCTGAAGCCAGTAGTGGTGTGGTATTGATCTCAGTCTCTGGAGGTTATTATCCAATGTGTTACATATGCTTAGAAGGAGAGTTTTAGTTAGGAAGTCCTCTTAAAATCTGTAATAGCAGTTGATGTAAGAGCCTTCACAAGTTGTTACAAGTGGTGTAGTAACTTGTTAGCTTTCTTCCTAACATGAAGTCTACTGTTGTTTCAATCCAGGACAACAAATTTGGGATTATGCATTATCTTCACAAACTCTTTGACCCACCTGTTCTGTTTGCTGAGAAGGAATTGAGTGAACAGATGGCAGGGCTTAGGCTCTTTATTGTATGGGAACACAGATTCAAGGTCTCAGACTTATCTTTTGTGTTTTACATGTGGAAGCCCGAACTGTCTGGCCTAATCCAGAAAACCTCACACTCATGTCTGGGTCCTCCTGCTGTGGACTCTCGTAACACCTCTTGTGCCTGGTTGCTTTGAGTTTCACTGAAAGGAGATCTGTTAACAGCTGTGGCCAGTCCTGTTGATAGTCTTGTTTGACCTCTGTGGTAACAGCTCAGGTTGCAGTCCCTCTGGAAGTGTTTTTGGAGAGTTAGAGTAGTGAAAAACAAGCAGTCCAGTCATCAACTCTGCCCTGCATAAAAAGAAAACACTGAATGTTTGCCAGAAGATTACAGAGAATCTCCCCTGTCCTCTCACGCTTTTGAGGGCCCTGGAGTCTTTTCTGTTCTCAAACAAATGACCATAGAAGTTCAGAGCAGGGTTTTGGTAGCATAGGCTTAGACAGAATGGATGGAATTCAGGGCATGTGCTACAAGCTGAGGGAAGGAGGGTTTCACTTGAAAAGCCAGGAATTTCTAGTTAAGTCTCTTTAGTCTGAACTCTTATGACTTCTCACTTTCTTTTCACAGAAATGATACCAAAGAAGATGTGTTTGTTCATCAGGTAAGGCAGCAGTAATTGTGCTTAGAGATGTGTACTATGGTAGGTTTCTAGTGCAGCTTCCTGCAATAGCTACGCAATAGCTTGTCCCGGCTTCTCAGAATATTTTCTGCATATAACTTGAGTGGATGTGTATTGAAAATTGAAATTTTCAGGAAGAAATGTTAGGTTGTTTTCCTTCTCTGTGGAGGGCTAGGTATTTTAACCCTTCTTAGTCCTTTTTTTATCTGTTCTAATTTGAACTCTAAAGGTGTTTTTTTGGTGTGGTTTTTGTTTGGTTGTCTCCCCTTGTCGAGATGACTCCTCTGTGAATACCTTGCTGCTGTTGTCTGTCCTTCCCCCTATTTCCTCACGCTCCTTGTGTCTTTTGTTTCTTCCTACCCTCTTCACTTGCAGGTCTGTTCTGTCTGCCCTCCCTGGTATTGGAGAGAAAATGATCTAGTCTGGCTCTTGACCAGCCTGGGTTGCCATCAGCTGTTTCTGCACGAGACAGCTGCTCTGAGGCAGAAGAGGGGAAAGGCTGTGTGCCCAAGCACAGAGAGCTTGCCCAGCGGCTTGTTGTTTGCTAACTTTTCTTGAGCTGTCAGGAGACTGTTCTAAGTTTATACTGTGACTCTCAGGTTGCAGGCAAATAATGGCAAGACAGAGGATGCCATCTCCATGCTGATGTCAACTGATTAGTTGGCTTAGATCTGTTTTTGCATCATTCACCAGAAATTGCGATCTCGCCCCTAGAGTTTGTCCCATATAAAATGTCTGCAAGCTCATGTAACCTTTGAAAGCATGAACTTTCACTGTGGTGTAAGTGACAGTATTTCTATTAAATGTAACCAGGGAGTTTGGAGAAGTTTGTAACCAGCTTTGGGAAAGAGCTAGTCACTGAGAATGAGGATATGTGCGTATGTCTTTATGAGTCAGCGCTGAGTGTTGGTTTAGTTCTTGTGTCTTGATGACTAAATAGTGGTAACTGTGGTAACAGTGGTAACTGTTTCTCTGGGTCATAGGGTGTACACCCTTTATCTGAAGCTGGAAAGGGATAAATGTAGAGCCTGTAGTGAGAGAAATTCATGTTTGGAAGTGTGCATAGTACCTGTTCCTGGTTCAGCTGGTGGGTTTGAGAGCAAGAGCTCTCAATGCATATGCTGATTTTTGATGGTCATTTTCCTTCCTTAGCAGCCTGTGCTGTGGGCATGCTGACCCACTGTGGTCTGATGGGATTGTCTCCGAAGGAGGGTGAGAACTGTTCTGGAAGAGAAACATGTTCTGGGTAGGCAGCACTGCCTTAAAGAGGAAGGAGGTTTCCTTGATATTTATGAGACAATATCCTGGAAAATGGCTGTTGTGCTGATGACAGATAACATGGCTCAGTGTTGTTCTGCTTGGGTAGGCTGCCACCTGAGACCCAAACAGAAAGCTAGTGTTGTCTGTGCTGTTTTATCTCCTTCACCTGTAGAGAACATTATTCCCCTAAATGTAAACTGGTGGGTGTGCATGGAGATGGGTGGGTATTTCCCATCTCGTGGTGCTGAAGTCCTTTTGGGGTGAGCAAAACTGGCTTTGTTTCAGAAATACCACATCATGTGCAGGCCTGCATTGGATTAAGCCTCTTGGCAGGCCGAGCATGGCAGAATAGATGCTTCTAGTGCTGCTCTGGTTTGGCTGCATTCGGATGTTCCTCATCCTGTACACGGATGTGCTCACTCCCAGATCCTAGGACGTTCTGGCCAGAGCTCCTGATGGGGCCGTCCTACAAGGGAGGCAAATCCATGTTGTGAGCAAGCATCCTGCTTCAAGCTCCCTCTGCTCTGATAGTGCCTGCTCTGCCCCTCCCTCGTGCCTGGGCGGGGCTGGATTACACTCCTAATCCCTTCAGAATAAGGCTGATCTGGTTGAATAGATACAGCTTCTCCCTGCCTCCCCTGCATGCATCTGCAGGGAACGGGGCTGATCTCATGATTGGAATGGGGGTTAGTGCTTGGTGTCTGGCTATTGGATGCTATTTATAACTAGTACAGATTAAAATGCTTTTCTTTTTAGGGCATGCATGGCTTGCTTTGAGTTAACCCTTTGTTTTGCAGGAGCCCCAAGCAGTGTTTTTGGGAAAAGCAATTCTTTACCTTGCATCTCTGTCTGATTGGTTGGTGCAAGGTGCTGTCCAGGGCACTGTCAGTCAGCTACAGGTGCTGGGAGCAGAAGGGATCTATCTGCCTTGTGGGCTGCAATGTGTCTTGCAATTTAACAAGAGGAAAAGTGTCAGCAGCCAGAGCAATTACATCTAATTAGATAGAATTTAAATCAACGGGCTCTGAGGAAGAGTTAATCTGTTTCTCTTCACTTTGCTGGATTGTGTCGATCATGCACAACTTGAAGTACCTGCACCCAGAATCAGTGTAACAAATTTTGGCTGTTACTGGAACAATGCTGGATGTGCTGATGATTTGGTATGAGCATATGGAAAGAACTCTTTCAAACAAGAACCTGAACTAGCTCTGGAGGCTCTTCTGGCTGCCTGTTCATCAGTGTTCCCACTGGGAAAGGAAAGGCTTTGTTGTTGAGTGTTGTCTGTTAATATGAAACATCTGTCTTCTGAATCAGAGAAGCTGGAGCCTGCAGGATGCTGGTAAACAGCAACAGGGAGAACAGTGCTCTCTCCCCTCTGGATACACAGAGTAAAAGTCTTTTCATCAAGCTAAGAGTTTAGGCTTGTTAGCAGCTTATTTCAGTGATGTGTATCTGCAGCTGAAGTAGTAAAGCTGTATAGTTTCTCCTTGGATTTCTAGGATTTACTCCAAGTTGTCCTGATTGCCTTTATCAAAAAAGCTCCAGCCCACTGCAGCCTCCACCTCCTGTTGGCAATTGCAGATCTGGGTTCTTGAAGTTTCTGCCCATAGAGCTGGGAACAGAACATGTGGAACACTGTTGCTTTTATTGTCCATATGCTTTTTGAAGGATATTAAAGGAGCTTCATCATTAAGTGCATCCTCTGCTGAAAAGAAATCTGTTAGTCCTTTCTTCTTTTGCACTTACAGGGAAGGAGTTTGAAATGACATCTCTGTCACATGCAAAGCACAAGTCTTAAAAGTTTTAGCCGGTGGTTTCAGTACAAATAGTACTAAATCATTAACTTTGCTGTAGATTAAGGGTTTTAATATTATATAATATTTCTGGAAAAGCAAGCACTTCTATGTGGTTTTTAGAAATGGCACAGTTACACTAAAAAGTCAGCAGAAAGCAAACAAAGTTGCTTGAGATAATTGTGGAGTCTCTGCTTGCTAAAGTAATTCCCAAAGGAATTGCCTTGAACAGCTCATTCTGTTTCTGTATTAAAAAACCCCAAACCTCTTGGGATGTTTTTGCTTTGGTAGTAATAGTATGTACAGTCTTGCATCCTTCCTCAGGCTGTTCAGGGATGCTGAAGGATATAGGGAAAGGTATGGCTAGAAGGACATCCTAGTCTGTTGCCTGAAACACAAAGGAGATTGTATTCAGCAGCAAAGAAAATAGGTTTCCTACACTAGTCAAGATAAGCTTTAAACTGAATAAATTTTTCCTTCAGTTGGATACATTTTGGAGCTGTTGTTGACTAAATGTTGTTGCTATGCAAAGGTAACAGGTCCACTGATGGTCATTCTGCAGTTTTCCTTGAACTGCAGACAGATAGGAAAACTGACTCTTTCTTAAGCTGGATTTATGCCAGTGTTTCCATGTGTGTTTCTCTCTGCTGGCTCTGCACCTCTCTCCTTCCTGCTAACTAAAGATTCCCATATCAGGAAGCTTAATGTGAATTGGTCTTTAATAATCTAATACAAGATAATAATATTTCAGTAAGAAAATAGCTACTGGATTAGCTTGTACAATGCACGGCTTGGTCTTTTCTCCCTGGCATCTTCCAGTTTGCGAAGCCTTGCGTAATGAACAGACCATAGGCTTGCCTTGCTAACAAACTTCTGTGGAGTCCTAGAAATACTCCATAGAGTACAAGCAAGGTATTTGTATCTGACAGACCGAAAGTTGCTCCAGGAGGTTTGAGTGTTTCCTGTGAGTCTGAGGAGGTGTACAACTGGCTTTGGTCCAAACCCATGTTGTTATTTTTATGTAACAGTAATAGTATTATTATTCATAGCAATTATTGTAGTGCTTTGGGGTTTCTGTCCGCAAGATGGCTAAGATTGCATTTGTCTGTTCTGGTACTATTCCTATGTTATCACAGACTCACTTAATATTTGGGGTCTTATTTATAGTGCTTAGATAAAATGCTAATTTGTTACACTGGAGTTACAGTAATTCTTTTCTAGTTACTATGACTTGCCATGATACCATATAGTTAATGCTTCTACAGAAATGCTCTGGGTCTTGGGTTCTGTTTAGATGGTCTACAGCTCTCCTAATGACTGAAGGCAAGGGTCACACTTGCTGCTTGGCCTGCCTTGGTACAGCTTGGAGGAGATCAAACACTGAGTATGAACTCTGTTCATGCAGAGATTTGTAATAATTTCCATATTCAGTGTGCTGGGCAGAGCAGATCCTGGGGCAGCAGCTGATTTATAAACTCATAAATAGCGAGAAAAGAGGAGACCTTGAACTGAGTATTTGTGGGCCTGTGAAATGAGAGACATCTGTGTGTTTGAAATACCTTAGTGTGGTGACTGCTCTGGTGCGTACATTTGGAATTGTAACTGAGAAATACTGCCCTTCCCTCATCTGTGGGGGATGTGTAAGATAAGTAACATAAAATAATACATTTTAATGCATCTTCCTTTCAAGACGGCGATAAAGAGAAACAATCCACGGAAGTACCTGCGCAGCGTTGGCGATGGAGAGACTGTAGAGTTTGATGTGGTCGAGGGAGAGAAGGTGAGAGATCATGGAGTCTCAGGGTGTGGTCCAACAGAGATAACATCACACATAATTTTAGCTGTGTCTCTGGTGTCTCTGTCTGGTGTGTTAGTCACTGGGTTGGTGGCATTCATGCAGCTTTTCTGGAGGAAATGGTTTTTTAAAGGCTTCATGAAGGCATATTTCTAGATATGTATCAAAACTACTAGGAAACTGTATCCTAGTGCTTTTAGAATCTGCAGTTGTTACTTGAGAGAACATTTGAAGCCTACAGCCTGTGCAGTAATTATTAACTGAGGCCTGTATTGCCCTGAACAATTTTTCTTGGAGTCTGGTAGCTTAGTAACTGTAAGAACTTCCAATTTCCTTATGCTTCTATTTTCCTGAACATTTTTGAGTGTTATTTTTGTTTCAGTCAGTTCCTTCTTGTTTTCTTCTCTGAACTCAGCCCGTTGGATAGGATTTGAGTATCTTAACTCATGATATCCCTTGGTTAAGGCGTTGGGAATAGCGAACCTCCTTTTGCCCTGTGCAGGAGAAAGGAATCACCATAGCTTGAAATTTATGCAAAAAAGCCTCTTTCCTGTTTTGTCTTCTCCCTGTAGCTGGTTGTTCTTTGCTCACACCACCCTGGCTGCCTTTCTTTTGTCCTTTTAGGGTGCAGAAGCAGCGAATGTCACTGGTCCAGATGGAGTCCCTGTGGAAGGCAGCCGCTATGCTGCAGACCGGCGCCGCTATCGACGGGGCTACTTTGGCCGACGCCGGGGCCCACCTCGAAGTGTGAGTTCAATTTCCCTGGATCGCTGCTGCCACACACAATACTGGCAGGGCTGTTTCCCACCTGACTGCCTGAGGCACTTCTGAACGTAGGTCTAACAAGCTTTCAAGGCATCTTGACAAAACCAGAACAGATTGGTATTGTAAAGTAGATAACTACTATAAAGCTGTCATAAACTGAGAAGAGTTATTTTTTTGAGTTCTGAGTCTCTCAATTATACCTTGACTGCTGTCAAATACTACCTGTTCCTACTATCTATCCTAGTTCCATTGGATAGATGGAACAGATCAGTTATCCTGATCTGTTTTATACATGAGAGATCATCACAGATGATTGGAGAGTTTTATAATTGTGTATGGTCATGGTGATTAAAATGGCTGTGTAGAATGGGAAGGATACCTGTGAAACTTAAGGTAGACTACAGAGGCTGTCAGGAGGCTACAGCTTTTGCTTCCTACTGGATCAGATGCAGAAGATGCACTTCTCTTTCTAGATATCTTGTTAAATCCCTTCTTTTAAAGGGAAGACTAGTACACAAGGAACTGTAAGTCATGTAACATTTTATGAAACAAATACTACTGATGGCTGGCATTTAAAACAAAAACCACAAACAAAAATCAAATCAGAAAAAACACCACCCAAACTAACATGCAGCTTTATCAGTTAACAACTGAAGGGGAAAGATAACCACTGCATCTCTGACAGATTGAAAAGACTGTGTAGAAAGAGTGTTTGATGTGAGGTAATACTGTTTGTATATTTTAAAATTTCTGGATGTTTTTGTGGGGGTTTCTGTGCAATGGGCTCTGTGTAGAATATGAAGTGGTCTGTGGCAAGTTTCTGTGTGATGTCTTTATTAGCTTTCCAAATACAGATTTGTCCTGGTCAATAGCTGCCTCTCCATAACGTGTACTCCTTACAGTGCATTTCATATAGTGAAACTATGAAACTTATGTGTCAGAGAGAATGCTTCTAAGAACAGCTTCTTAGTCTGTGAGGAGCAGAGGCTGGCTGTACTGATGGCTCTTGTTTTCTTATCTTAACTTTGCTCAAATTTAAGCCTTTTGAGAATCTACTGGGATTTTTTACCTAATATGCTGGGCTTTCTGTACTGATATATTGTTTTTGAGTTTGCATTCAGGTTTATGGTTAGTATACTGCCTGTCAAATACAACACTTCTGTTTTCTTTTGGTGGTAGGGTGGTGAGGGAGAAATCAAAGATGGGGTCACAGAAGGAGGACAACTTCAGCAAGTGCACAGGAATCCTACCTACCGTCCCCGCTATCGCAGGTGTGTACAGCTCCTCTGCTGTGTTACTCAGCTGTTTCTGTGTTCTATACAGGCTTCCAAGTGTGGGAACACATATACAAATGGTAGGGACAGGGAGAAGCATTTAATTACTTGGAGAGATTTGTTTCATGTGTTTGTATGTTCAGAATCATAATGGCCCAGAAAGGGCAAAGAATTCTTAGCATCCCATTACTTCTCACAACTGAGCAGTATATTGAAGTGAGTTGCAGTGTCCGTGTCCTCCCAGCTGAACACTCGTACTTTGCCAGACAAGTAATGAACCAAATCCTTGATCTGAGACCCTGCTGGGAGTGCTGGTGGGTGAAAGCTGTCTGTGAGCTGGGAAATGTGGAGTTACAGTCCAGAGGGCCACTGATATCCTGGGCTGCAGCAGAAGCAGCATGGCCAGCAGGCTGAGGGGGGTGACTGGCTGCCCGGTACTTGAATGGGGCTTATAAGAAAAATGGGGATAAACTTTTTAGCAGGGCCTGTTGTGTTAGCATGAAGGGTAATGGTTTTAAACTAAAAGAGATTTAGAATAAATAGAAGGAAGACTTTTTTGAGCATGTGTGTTGGTAGAACACTGAAACAGGTTGCCCAGAGAGGTGGTAGATGCCCCTTACAAGGTCAAGTGGGATGGGGCTCTGAGCAACCTGATCTAATTGAAGGGGGTTGGACAAATGACCTTTAAAGGTCCTCAAGGAGCTGGTTTGTCTGCCATTCACTCAGTTGCCCCTCATCATATTGTCCTTGTTTATCAAGTAGATTATGAAGTCAAATTCCAGCACTGAATTTAGAAATGAACTATGAAAACTATGTAATCCCCATTTTTTCATGTGCATTTCTGTTCAAAAACAAAAAGTAAGAGGTGAATAACAGTGCAAGAGCAGCAACAAGCTGAATTTGATAGGGATAACAAGATTGCTCTTAATTGTAATGGCTGGCCTGTTCCATGCACAATGGATCCAGCCTTTTGGAATCTGGGTCTAAAGCCACAAGCTCACCTGTGATAGGTGCTTTTCCTAATTGGTTAAGAGGGGCAACATGAGGCAAAGAAAAAAGATCTAGGAATGGTTTGCAGGTAGAAGTGAGGAGATTGCAAGGACTGCACCATTAATTAGGAGTAGGACTGGGCTGTTATGTAGCCATGCCAGAGCCAACTCAGCACAGTCAGCCTGAGTGGCCACTACTGGCTTGTTTCTTCTGCTAGCTAGCAATTCAAAGGGGCTAACTGTATCTGCATTGCAGGATAGACAGCAGAATATAGTGAGGTAGCTTCAGCAGTGAAGAGACACCCACTTTGGCTGGCATATAGTTGGAAAGACAAGCAAACCCCAAAGGGATGGTTTGATAGCACTCAAAACTTGGTTGTGGCAGGTTTTGCTGGGCTAAAATCAGTGTAGTTTAACCTTTCTTGGGCTTCTTTCACACTTCACACCTCTTTCTGTCCCTCTCAGAGGCCCCCCTCGCCCACGTCCTGCCCCGGCGACTGGAGAGGCTGAAAACAAGGAGAACCATCACGAGGCCACAGCCATGAGCCAGCAGCCGCTGCGCCGCGGCTACAGGCGCCCCTACAACTACCGGCGCCGGCCGCGCCCAGCCAGCGCTCCGGCACAGGAGGGCAAAGAGGTACAGACACCAAGCTGCTCTGAGCCACCAGCGCCTCTCCTGGGAGGAAAGGCTGGGGGAATTGGGATGGTTCAGCCTGGGGAGGAGAAGGCTTTGGGGTGACCTCATTCCAGTGCCTGCAGGGAGAGATGAGACAAGACTGTTGCAAGGGCTTGGAGTGACAGGACAAGGGACAATGAGTTAAAATTGAAAGAGAAGGTTTAGATTGAATATGAGGAAAAGCTTTTTTTCCTTTGAGGATGGTTAGGCCCTGGCACAGGTTGCCCAAGGAAGATGTGGCTGCCCCATCCCTGGAAGAGTTCAAGGCCAGGCTGGATGGGGCTCTGAGCAACCTGGGCTAGGGGAAGGTGCCCCTGCCCATGGCAGAGGGTTGGAATGAGGTGATCTTCAAGGTTCCCTTCCAACCCAAAGTATTCTATGACTGTATGTAGCAGAGGTTTTAATGGGGTGAATGCCCTAGACCTTCTGCCTTGTGTGAGTTTTTAACAAATGTGTTCATGTGCTGAGTAAGTCTGATGACCAAATCTGAAGCACTGATTTTCTTGCCTGCTTCTTCTGACCCTCTTGGAGAATAAGCACCTTATCTTAAAAGGAACCAGCAGTGGGATAGGGATTGCTTCTGGATAGTTCTTAATTGGGGTCAGACTGTAACAACTGTTTTTGAAGTGGAAGCAGTTGTGTTTTCCCACTTCCACAAACCTTAACTCTGCATGTAGCATGAGAGATGGATTTGAATGCTCTATATCCATTTCCTGAGCTGTTTGAACCAGATAATTTCAGGAAACTATTTGCAAACACAGATTCTACTTTAATGAGGGAAGGTTTTCTCATTCAGTGTCTACTTCAGGTGTTCCCTTGACAGAATCTGCTGTGTAATACTCAATTACAGGAAATACACTAAAATTTAATATTTTCTGGAGATTCATCTTTCTTGATTGATTTAAAACCTGCATTATGCTGGCTGTACCACTGAAGAGAAGAACAGTGTGGAGGTCAGCCTTTGCCTATAATAAGAGTTTGTTGTGTCTCAGACAAAGGCAACTGAAACACCTGCTGAAAATCCTGCTCCAGTGACAGAGCAGAGTGGTGCTGAGTAATGTCCGGCTCCCCAGGCACCTTTACCATCGCTCAGGTAAGGAATTTGGACAGTCCCTGTTTTCCAATGGAAGCAGAGTGTGTGTGCTTCTAGGATTCTGGCCACGTCCCCTTATGTATGGCTTGATGTTTGTGATAAGTTCTGAGAGTGCTGCAGAGGCAAACCAAGATGCTGCTTTTGACTTCTTTCTCCCCTCTGCCTCTCTATTTGTCACAAAATAAGTTTTGCTTTATAATTGATTTTTTTTTTCCAGGAAGCTCTCTGGTCTGTATAGTAATAGCATCTGCTGATGAGTTACTTTATTTTAGGAAGATCCTGATTATGGACAGGATAAGCCAGTTGTGCTTATCCTGCCTGTTATAACTCTTTTCATTTGATATCCTGTCTATTTATTGAGAAAGTGAAATTTAAACTGCATTTTTTTAACATTTGGCTCTTCAACAGGTGTCCTAAAGTACAACTCAAAAGTAACACCAAAGAAACACACAAGCAATAAATCGTCAACAGTGATGATGAAATCAAAGATTTGAAATACCAAAATGTTAAAGAAAATTTACCAGCAGCTGAGATCCAGGGAACGCCTTTCCCATAGATGCATGAAGAGAGAAAGAGAGCGAGATTGAGATAAGAACAACCTCCCTAGTTTCAACAGCAACTGTGGGGCTTTTTGTTTATTGGGGTTTTTTTCCCTAGAATTTCACTGTTTTGCTAGTATTGATTTTTTCAATTTTTCTTTTGGTATCAAACTGAAAAGGGAAAAAACTACCAAAGAACTAAATTTGAAATAAAATGCTTTTTTTATTGGATGCTGGTGCTAAACCTCCCAAGTGTGAGTTTTTTTTTTCTGTGCCAGTCCTGTGTACTGCAGGACATGGGGAGGACAAACTACCGCGTTCCTTGTTAAGATCTATTTGAAACTGTGCAGCATGGGTGACGTTCCTCACAAATAAAAGTGATTTCAACTACCAAATAAATCTGCTTTAGTGTGTTTATTCATGTTTGCTTTTAAAATAATTCATTATTTTAATTTTGTTACTTCAGCATTTATATGTGAAAGAGAGCTGCCTCTTTGGTATGGCTTGCTGGATGATACCTGAGCATGGTTAGGTGGATATACTTTAATACAAAACAACTTCTGCAAAGAAATCACAAAACAGATCTATAACTTACACTGTTCCCTCTGTTCCTCTGGCTCTAATGATGTTTAATGGCTGGGTTTTCCTGTTACTGTCTCATGGCAGGATTTTGGGGGATGTGGAGTGAATTCCTGGAATGTTTTTTCCTCATCTGTTTTGCTAGGCTTTTGTGTTCTGTAAACAGTCAAGTCCAAGTTTTGAGACTCTGCTCAAGGACACTGGTGTAGGAACAACCACTTTATCCAAGCTTCTATTCTGAATAATGTTTGACTGGCTTCTCCACTCTTTCTTACTCAAACCAGTCAAATCTCTGTAACTGTGCTGTCTTGTGTTAATGAGCAAAGTACTGAGCTGTCTTATAATAGCAGCGGTTTTTTAATGTTCCTCCCTAAAACCTGGCTGTCTTCCAGGTGTTATCAGTCTGCTTCCAGCTGTTGAATATGGGTGCATATCTTGTGTCCTTCATTGTTTAGCCCAGCGTTTCTCACGCTCCTGTCTTGCAGTTGCTGTTACCCAAACCTTAGATAAGTATATTTGTTTCTCAAACAAACATTCCTGTTACTCTTCAGGAATTAAGCAGAGTGTGTAGGGCATAATTGCACTCAAAAGCCCTTTGCTTCCAGCTTTTGGGAAGGTGAGGAAGGGCTCTTGCACCCTGTTGCCTTTGCCTTGGGGAGAAGGAGGGTGAGAAAAGGTTTAGTGGTGCTGAATTGTGAGGGATTAGGAACCTCTTAATGAGTTGTGAAGTGAAAGCCATAGGCTTGATTGAGGAAGAAATCTTTATTTGGAAGATGAAGAAATATGTCTGTTTTGACACTAAATAAAATGCAATGAGGCAAGGAAAATATAAGTTATGGTACCTTTTAAAAATTCTGAAGCAGGATAAATTTTTTAGGCTTAAGTTTTGATACAAACTAAGTGTGCAGGCACATTGGGTAGAAGTTGATCATTTCACTGTAACAAGCAGATGCAAGATATTCATAAATACTGAAATGTTACTGCAGAACTTCTCATAAAAACTACTTGAACTGCTTTCAATAGGTGTTGTTTCCTTGAGAGATTTGACAGGCTAAAGAGAATTTTCTTAATCTCTGCAAAAATGTAGGTCAGATGGAATCAGGTTAACAAAAGTACCTAACAAGCTGTCTTTTTTTTTATTAACAGAGAGAGTGAGGGAGAGATGCAAGTAATGTCCTAGTGTTGAGTTCTATTTGTTATTTCTGTCCTGCCTCTAGTAAGAATGTTTGTATAAAACAGAAGCCAGTGACTGACATAACCTATTTCATCCCTTAATTCCCTGGTTATAAAAATATAAGCTTAACTCTAGCAAAGTTTAAAGCACTTCCTAAAATTACATTTTAGATGTCTTGGGCTGTGCATAAATTGTTCCCTTGCTAGGCCACTTATGCTCTTGTTAGCTGAATTTGCCAGGAAAAAAGTATAAACCTGGTGCTCAATAATGAGGGTCACTTCTCTTGACAGCTGGTCCTTATGTACCTGTAAATAAGACTATGGCTTATTGCCTCAAGCAGAATTTCAGATGAGAGCCTGGTTTGGTTTCTTAAAAAGACATTTAGCTCCATGGAATTTGAATTTGCAGAGTAGCTAATGTGCTGCAAAAACATTCCCAGTGGCTTTTGAGGAGCATAAAGAAGGGAAGAAGACAGTTTTGTAGGCCTTCCTTTGTGCATTGCTTCATTTGAACATAACTGCAATACAAGGCAGTCACAGTCTGGAGAGGCAGGTGTACTGTCAGCTTCTGTTGCTGCCATGGGAGAAATGCACAGGTGCCTTGGAAGTAAAACACTTTCTCTTGGAAAAAAAATCTTTGGATATAAAGCCTGTGCTACATAGTTTGCTGTAAGGGCTGTGAAGTCAGCTGTGATTGCCTGACTGTTATTCGTTGTGGCCTTTTTAGAGAGTCTCTCTGCAGATCCTGAATTCAAAGCCATGGCCTTAGACATCATTCTGCCTTCCGCTGGTTTGGCTTTTGTGATTCTGTACAGAGAAAGTCCACGCTCTGAAATGCTCAGAGTTGTAGGGAAAAGTATCTGCATGAGCCAAGGGCAGAGAGATTCTTCCTCAGATGTAAAGGGGATGAGAAGACTTGGAGGCCATATCAAGTAAGTGGTAACTTGAACTTTGAATTTTGTGCTGCTTGCAATAATGGAGCGAGGCTGCTATGATTGAATTTTGAGTCCTAGAGCAGGACAATGGTGCACTGAGCAGAAAATGGATCTTCATGACTTAATGCCACTAGCTGATAAGTAATTAATATCTTAAGGTTTTAAAATATAAAAGACTCAGAGCTTCATTATATTTCCTGACTAATGTCAAAATACATTACTCTTCAATGTTTGGCTGTAAGTTTTGACTTATAAACAGTGACTTGAGTAGGACCACAAAGGTCCTTAGACTTAATCAATTATACACTGCCACTTTCATGCCAGAAGTGCCTATGTGATGCAGTTCTTGTTCAGAAAAAAAGAACATTATTTTAATGGTATGTGTAAATAGAGGTGTTACAGATTCAATTTCAGGAAAAATTGCTGCAAGAATCTGGACTGAAAACTTGAAAATATGCTGAAAGGTAAAACAACTCATATGGATTCTTGAGCCTTTCTGAGATAACCCAAATTGGGGCTATAATAAAGAACGGGAGAGTAGTAGTAGTAAATGAAATAAACATTCTAAACAGAGCTCTAGGAGGTGTTCTGACAAGGTCAAGATGCCTTAGTGGATGTGTGAAATGTTCCCATTTCAGTCACCTTTCAGAGAAGAGAAGGGCAGAGTTTCAACTATCAGAATTATACAGGAGGGTCTGTACGAGTCTCATCTGTTTCTTGGTAAGAAATTGTCAATGGAAACTCTAAAACAGAATATTGAGAATATTTATGGCTCCCCTTGATGGCTCTTGGATCAGTTACTCTTTGGCATCAGCCTCTTGGCTTGACAACAGGTGCAGTGCATAACTAAGAGCAGTAAATTTTGCTGTGCCACGGATAGTAAAAGCATTGCGGCGTTATGCGCCACACAACTGCTGACGCTTCTCATCACAGAAAATGGGGAGTTAAGAGGCGTCAGCATTCCAGTTTACTGGTTCCGTTATGTGAGCACTAGATGGGGCTGTTACTCCACTTAATTTTTTCTAGAAATTCATGGACGCACCCCTTTGACAGGAAGTAAAGGTGTTACAATGTGAGATATCTGGGCTCCGCTGCAGGCTCTAGGGGGGCTGATATGGGGTAGATGGTGAGTAATAACCCCAAAAATAAAGAAAGAAAAAATAGCAAAAGAATAAATATCTTGCTGTATAGTTTTTCTAGGAATAAGCACTGCTGCCTATCCCTAACTTTCTTCTTGTAATCATCACATAACTGGGAAGAAAATCTTGGGGAGAAGTGAAGACCTACCCACGCGAAAGTCAAGTGTAGAGTTCAAAGTTTGTGCTTACCATTTGTACCTCTAGAAATATTTGGTGCCATAAAAAAACAGAAAAAACAAAGTTAAATTGCCTATGTATTTTTTACTTCAGTGGATAAACATTCTGTTAGTTATTAACATAATTTAGATTAACCAATCTCAAAGAAATACACAGCCTAAAAATTGGCAAAACTTTAGAGCTCATTTAGATGTGATTTAAATCATTAAATACCTCTTCAAAGGAGCTGGAGATGCTCTCACTTGCTACATGGTGCTTACTCTCTAGTTAAAAGAGACTGATTTTAATAAAAGGGAAGATCCTTAAAACTTATTGCACTGACTTCCATCTCTGATAAATTATTCATTTATGTATAACCAAAAGCCACAAGGTGCTGCTCTTATCCTGACTAAAAAAGTAATTTTTTTGTCCTTTTCTAATATTGCACAGTAAGAACATACAGAGAGAAGCATGTTTTATACCATGGTTAGTTTGGTTTCTGCAGCAATGCCACCACACGCACTGCAGTCTATAATGGTAAAAAAAATTTATTTCATGCCACCTTCAGATGGTTTGAGAGGAACAATCTTTCTGGTGAAACCAGTTGAAAGAAATGGTTAAAATCTAGTGGAAGAAGATGAATCAACTATAGATGATCTATCTAAATAATAAAGCTATGTAATTGAACACCTAGATGCTAATCCTAAATAAAGCCACCTCCATCTATCTGCAAATCTAGAATTTCACCTGTGTTGCATTTGGGAAAATAAGCAGTTCTTCAGTTTTCTTCGAAAAGCACGGGCTGGTGCAATGCCACTGTGATGGTCTTCTACAGCACCCCTGCTCCCCATACCCCCATTTTGGTCAGGTCTCAAAGAACTCCAGTTATATTGACCGTGGAGTGATATGATCTCTTCCAGAGAAAAGGAACAGAGGGTGTGTGAATTGTGTGTGCAAACACCACAGGGATTACAGATGGGCATTGTGCAAATACACACATTGCTGCCTTTTACCCTCAACTATACAAAGCTGTATGTGTAATCTCATTAGAATACTTCCACAGATGTTCACAAGTAAGCAGTTCTTAGCAAGAGGAAAACCAATCCATTTCCTACAGTGCCTGTGAAACCTCCACAGCTGGGAGAAAAAAGGACTTGAGGCGTGTCATTCTATCAGCATGACTGAGTTTTTTTTCCTTTTACTCCTTTTTTTGCCCTTCACCTCTAGAGTCTGTTAGCACCTCTTGCCATTTCTTCTCCATCTGCTCTTTGCACATCAGGAAGGCATCTTCCAAGCGCTGCAGGGCATTGTGCAGGTCTGGATTGGTCTGGATGGGTACACAGTCGTAGGACATCCAGGCTGCACGCACTGCAAACACAACAGGTATTATTTTCTGGCCAGGAAAAAGCAATGGGTGATTCAATAAATAAATTCAATAAATAAAATTAATTATTATCAGTTCAGATCTCAGAGAAGGCTGGAAAATGGAAGCTGCCTACAGTAAAACTCAAGATTAAATAGACTGTTCAGTATTACTTCTTTATAAATGTCTCAAAATAGTTCATAATGGAAGTACACTGATGTAAATTATGAAATGGGGATGGACACTTCACCTAAAAATGACATCAAAAGAGGTAATCAAATGGAGAGGGTCAAGAGACTGTTTTAAAATATATGAATATTCTCCATAAGGAATTGTCCCTCCAGACCAGTTACAGCTTCTGTTAGGTGAAGAAGGGTAAGATCAAGGAGTCTGCAACAAAGAGATTAAATATTTTAAGGAGAATTTAAGTAATGAAATTGATCTTGAAATAATCAGTTACTTAATAATGAGATTGATTTTGAAATAGAGTATCTGATAAAGCTGAGCAAATTGTTTTAGCACTTATGTACTAAACTTATGTACTTACCTACACTTACGTACTTTCTCTTTTATTTTACCAAGAATTCACTATAGTACACTGACCTGAGAGGTGATATGTATCCATTTTTCAGAATTAAATCTCATTTTATTTACTATATTTTAATAATTGTACATTAAACACCTTAGTTGTATTTCTGTTTTTAACCAACACTCTGAACTAAGCATCCATCACCTATTGATTTTTAATTCTGAGCCATCCGAACCACCTCTAAATTATTTGCATGCTTTTTCACAATTAAGAACACGAGGGCATTAATTGATGGTGATCATTTTAATTACATTTCTAACACAGAGACGTTTACAGAATAAATATTTAAAAAATCTTCAGTGTCCTTAGTACAAAAATCTGTATCATTCTTAATAGAGACCTGTACCTGTTAGTTCTTCCATTTTCTCCAGAAGTTCCTCCATGTCCATTTTGAAGTTTTGCACCTTGTTTCCCTTGTTAGCATAGTTTCCTTCTTGAGATTCTGATTCAGCCATCTATAAGGAAACCAGAAATTTCCTACTTCGTTTTAGTCTAAAGTGATTTGATTTTCCCAGTTGAGACAAAGTAACATTGGGGGGAAAAAAAAAAAAAAAGCGTCTACATTTTAGATTTACATGTGAATTCAGCAAGAATCTGACCTTAAGGTTACTGGTCATCATCTGTATGCTGCATATTATTTGTGATCCATTTTGAAATTAAGTAGAAAGAATTAGCTCAAATATGTTGTGCTTGTGCAAAATAAAGATTTTTGGTATCAGTAATGAAAGATCACTGTGTCACACCTTCACTAGCAAACTTCATTACCCTGTTACAGTTGTCTTCCAGCTTCTCTTCCAAATACTCTGACCCAGGGCAACTATTTATTTTCAAAGTTAGTTGTAAAATCCCCATTGGTAACCAGTGTTTATTTCATGATTGCAGGCTCCAGCCAGGTTAAGTATAAACACTAAGTTCTGTCGCTATAGAGACAGGTAAGTGATTACCATTCCCTAATCTCTGCTGAGTTGTAGAGAATGAAATTCTAAGATGTAAAAATTCTTGGGGCAAAAATAGAGTTTTAGAACCCCAGTGTTCACCGAAAATGTGACACAAAGTAGTGCCTTTAATTTCCTTTTCTGAAAACCCTCAATGGATGGGACGGAAGCCTGAAGAAAGAGACGGAAGAGCATCAGTGTAGTGACTTTATGCATCACACCGCATAGTTTTTATCCCATGATTTCTCAGACTCAGTGGGTATCTGTTTTCCGCGTTTTATTGCCGATATGTGTGGAAGGAACGCGACGGGTGGTTTGTAATGGTTTTACAGCATTTTAAACCAGTGCCAAACCTCGGACGCTGGGTGTTCCAAGTGTCACTTCATACAACGAGGTAAAACTGAGTTTAACCGGGAGCCCCCTTGCCCCGGAGCCCTTGGAGAGCCCAAGCCCCGGTGCTGTCCNCAACGGGACACCAAACACCGCCCGGCGGCCGTGCCCGCCCCTCCCACCCGCGCGTTCCTCGGGCTCGCGAGCTCGGTTGATTCCGTGTTTCACGTAAACGAACGCTTGGGAGAGTGCGGCGGCCCGGGGAGCGGCGCGGTTGGCTCTCCGACGTGCCGCGCTGTGGCTGTGTCCTGGCACCGTGTCCCGGCTCCGTGTCCCGCCTGCCCCTCGCTTCAAGCGCCGCCGCAGCCGGCTCTGTGCGGCATCACAGAATTACAGAATCACTAGGTTGGAAGAGACCTTCAAGATCATCGAGTCCAATTCATGCTTTAACTAAACCATGGCACCGAGTGCCACATGCAGTCTTTTTAAAAACACATCCAGGGATGGTAACTCCACCACCTCCCCTGGCAGACCATTCCAGCACTTTATCACTCTTTCCATAAAAACACTTTTTCCTAATACCCAACCTTGGCGCAGGCTTAAGACTGTGTCCTCTCGTTCTGTCAGTTGCTGCCTGGAGAAAGAGACCATCCCTCAGCTGTCTACAGCCACCCTTCAGGAAGTTGTAGAGAGTGATGAGGTCACCTCTGAGTCTCCTTTTCTCCAGGCTGAAGGAACCCAGCTCCCTCAGCTGTTCCTCACAGGGTTTGTGTTCCCAGCCCCTCACCAGCCTCGTTGCCTTCTCTGGACACGCTCAAGCGTCTCAATGTCCTTCCTAAACTGAGGGGCCAGAGCTGGACACAGCACTCGAGGTGCAGCCTCACCAGTGCCGAGTACAGGGGAAGAATGACCTCCCTGCTCCTGCTGGCCACACCCTTCCTGATCCAGGCCAGGATGCCATTGACCTCCTTGGCCACCAGGGCACACTGCTGCCTCGTGTTCAGCTGCTGTCACCAGAACGCCCAGGTGCCTTTCTGCGTGGGCACTGTGCAGCACTCCGTCCCCAGCCTATAGTGCTGCAGGGGGTTATTGTGGCCAAAATACAGGACTCGGCACTTGGACTTAATTAATTGTCATATTATTGGATTCCCTCCTATCCATCCAACCGAGACGTGTGGGTGTTTTGGGTGGTTTTTACGTGTGCTACAGCTACCCTGCAGATAAAGGGGATGGTTATGTTAATGAAACTACCAGTCAGCTGCCTTTCAGTGTGCTTAATCATAAGGAAAAAGCAGAAAAGGCCAGAGGATATTACACAAGACTGGGCCGGGTGTCCTGGGCAACGCCGAGTCCCTCCGCCGCCCGCCCGTCTCGATGCCCATCCCTGGGGGCCGAGTAGAGGAGGCCGCACCCTCCGTGCCCACGGCCCCGCCCGCAGCACGGGCCGCCCTCTGCCAGCCCTGCCCCCGCACCGCGCCGGGCACGGCAGCCGCAGGAACTGGAGTCGTGGCGAGAGCGGCCGCGCCAGCTGGCCTGTGGTGGCTTCAGGAGCTTTCCTGAAAGTAACGCAGAAGGTACATCTTAACCCCTAAGTTTGAAAGCTGGGTGGTGCTTCTGCTGCTTTTCTCAGGGAATAGACGTCAGACCAGGGCCGGCAGTGACAGCACAACGAGCAGCAGGTTCACACCTAAAGAGAGTAGGTTTATAGTGGATATGTGGAAAAAATATTTGCCAGTGAGGGTGGTGAGAAGCTGGAACAGGTTGCCTTGAGAAAGTTGTGGAAGCCCATCCCTGGAAGTGTTCAGGGTCAGACTGTATGGAGTAGTGGAAAGTGTCTCTGCCCATGGCAGGGGGTTGGAACTGCATGGTCTTTGAAGGTCCCATCCCAAACTGTTCTGTGATGTTATGATCTTGGCATCATTAAAAAAAAAATTAAAAAGCTGGAGAAGGAAACTGGAAGGGGTTTGCAGGACTAGGCAAAATCAGGTTAGAATTTTTCTGGAGAAAGAGCAACAAGACTCAAAGTTTGTCAAGAGTTAATAGGTGGGAATTATCTGGTTTACAGCAGAGTGAGAATCAAGCCCCATTTCTGAATTGTTCATACTCTAAGTCATGTCCCATTCCCGATCAATATCCAAACCTTGACTGGTTTGGGCTGTCTCTTATTACCCTTTTTCATCCACACAAACACAAACTTAGCCCTGTTTTTAAATTATTTGGTATATTAGTATTCTTATTATGCAGCAGACTTGCTCATCTCTTGCAATCATGCCTCATTTCACTGCTGACTGAGTAGCTGGTTTGAAGATGAGAATCCATCTTTAAAATAAACAAAGTTAAGTATTTATTCACCCAAGTTGCATGAATGCAACTTCATCACACAGCATTGTGTTGCTAAAGTTTTGCAGGGGTTCAAAAGCAGCCAAGTAAAATCCCTGAACAGAGGAAGTGCTAGCAAATTTCTGGACCTTCAGCTAGCTGATGAAGATTGATGCATAATCATTAGGTCATTTCAATTTTCTACTTTATTTCTTTTCATATGGTGCCACCTTTGGAACTTTTAAAAAACAAATACTGCAGGGCTGAACTGAAAATCTCAATAGAACTGGCATTTAAAAAAAAAATAGCCTTGTAATTTTTCTTGATTAAGAAAACCTGCTACTGTGAGAGACAAAGCTCATGAGGCAGAGCAGACACTTGGGATAATGATGGGAGGTTTTCTTTCGCTTTTAGATAATTTCTGTGCTGTGCCAAGTTGTACTTGTCTGCAAAAACTACATCAAAGGTGTTTGTCCCAGAAAACTGCTGGCCTGCCTCTGCTTGGCCCCTTCCCCAGCCACATCTTGTTCTTTCTCACAGTGTGCTATTACCAACAATCCTTGGATGGCTGTACAGCCGCCTGGCTGTTGTTTGAGACTCACACATTAGCCCCTTCTCAGTTTCTATACCTCTGTGGGTTTATGTTGAGCAAAAGATTACTCACAGTCTATCAGCTGTAAGCCACAGTTTAAAGTCTTATATTAGAATGTGAAAATAAGTCAAGAAGTTTACTGCTTAGTCCCGGAACCCATCTTGAGGCTATGGTACAGCAGCTGTGTGTGGTTAGGATGGTTTCTAGGTGTGCTACAGCTGTCTTGAAGGTGAAGAAGATGGTTATGTTAAAACTGCCAGTCTGCTGCCTTTCAGTGTGCTTAATCATAAGGTAAAAGCAGAGAAGGATAGAGGATGTTAAACAGGAAATGTTTTCTTTGTGGATGCACATACAATACAAGACATAGCAGGAAAAGTCTGTTTTTCACAGGACAATAAATTACTTCTGTCACTTCACTAAACAGGGGGATAGGCTTGTTGATGAATGAGGAGGATTATATAAGCTGGAGCCTGAACTCTGAACCATTAAAATATCTTATCCAACCAGTCAGACTGGGAGCACAACAGAGACACTGGTGGGGGGAGATTAAAAGCTGCAGCCATTGCTGCTTTTGCCTGTGCTTACCCTGAATATTTAACCCTTTGCCTTTCACACTCTCTTCCACAGTAGGGAGGTGTAGAAACTAAAAGAAGGAGGAAGATTTTCAGTTGTCGTATTTTTAAACAGGAATCTGAATAGATTTTCCTCCAAATGCCCTTGAGGAAGGTACCTGTGGAATGGAACTCATTTCAGTAAGGAACTCATTTAAATGAGGAGCTGTTATTTGCATTTTAGCTACTATTTAATGGAGAATGAGGTATAAGACAGATCCCCTGCTCCTTCGTGGAGAAAGCACTGCAGAGTCTCAACGCAAGTTAGTACCAGAATGAGAGGAGAGCTGGAACCAGAGTCTAAGCCTACATTCTGCAGCTGTAGTGATTTTTCTAATTCAAGAAAAATTTCTGTCTGGAAGATGCCTCTCCTGGTTTCCCAGGGGATAAAAATCCGTATCACAGGACTGTTTCCCTGATACTATTTTGTGCACTCCTGCCAGTGTCTGTAGAGAGATGAAGCAATGAAAAAATCACTCCTGGTTTTTACCATTTTGCACACATGGGTAAATGCTAGCTGGAAGAATAAGGAGAAGTCTCTCTTAAATTAACTATTGTATTTCAATACCTAAAGGTATTGATTGGTCCACAACCAAAATTTTCCCCACAACAACGTAATTATATGCATCAACAAAATGTTAACAGGAGTAGGTGAGTTTGGCTAAAACAGTTGCCAGAGATCACATCAACTGCTGCATCTTCCCCAATGCATCGAGTTGCTGACTGTGAAACGAAGTTTGTGTCTCAACAAGAAGTAGGTCTCATGTTGTTTACTCTTGAAATGCAACTGCCTCTCACTCCTATGAAGTAGATAAGCAAATAATCTTGTGTAGACTCATTTAACCAGGACTCAGGAATCTGAAACTCTTGACACAGGATTTATCAGGGCAGGCCAACAGCTGGAACTTGCGTGCGTGGATTGGTTGGGAAGAAAGTCCCCAGAACTAAAATGCAGAGGTGTGATGAAGATTACACCCCACAGCTGCTGAGGACACCAACAGAGCACAATGGAGACTCCAAGGGCATCATGGCAGGAAAAGGCCACAGGGAAGTTCAGGGATATTGTCTGGTGTGGTTGGGGAGCGGTGTGGTGTGAGGAAAGGGCAGGGGAAAGCAAAACTTTCCAAAGTTCTGGCAGAATGCATGGGCAGCCCGAAGAGGAGGGACACCAAGAGGCAAGGCAGAATGTGAAAAACCCTGTGTTTCTGCTGTCTGCTGTAGCATGTTTTGACATTATTAATCTTATATCTCTTTCTTAATTTGCAGACAGTGTTCCTAATGGAATGCTTTTTCAGCCTCTGGAGTCCTGGGGGTTTTTTACAGATTTTCTGCTCCAAGAGCCCATTCTTTCTGAATGTGAACCTGTAACCAGAAGTGTATGAAATCTGTTTATTACATAACATGTCCCTCTTGATCTGTATTGGTCTGCCTTTCAAACCCCACTGCAGGAGCCTGCCCGAGGGCTCTTTGCTGTGCCTGTCTCTGTCCTCAGCCCATGAGCAGCTGCTGTGTGGAAGCCAGGCAGACCCGTTCTGCAAGTGTGTGCCTCCCTGTCAGCTGTGTGTTGGACATCCCTGGGGACACAGCTGAGGAGACATACAGAAGCAAAGAACTGAAGCTGGGCAGGGCTGGAGTAGAAAAATCACAGAGGAGGAACTTAGTCATAAGAATTAAAACCATACCAAGGTAATCATCAGCGTTACTGGGAGTGGCCTCATAAACTGGGAACCGGTAGCAGGAGAGCTTCAGGAAAAGAGAACCGCAGGGCAAGGAAAGTAGCGTCATTCAGGTAAGTGAGAGACAGCACTTCTGGAAGATCAACCCATGAATATTTATTTCTTAAAAGACTTTTGTTAACATAAATGTGACCTGAATTAGAAGGTAGCTGTGTTATATATCTATGTATGCATGCATGTACATATGTGCATGTGCTTACTGCTTGTAGTGAAGCTACTTACAGTCATATCTGTGATCATAATGGTATTGGGGTTTGAGAAAAATGTAAAAGAGGGATGTCCTCTACACACTGGCTGATTTTAATGAAATAGCTCACAGGCATTTTTTAAAGAGAAAGAAATTAACAAAGTAATTAAGTTTTGTATAAAATTAGTCTCAGTTCACTTGAACAGGGTGATGCTCTGTGTGTGTGTGTATAAATATGTCCAGTCTTTAGTTAAGTAGTACATGCCTAGGGCTGAATTCATACCTAATTACCATTTTACTCCCAATCACTGTTGCTTGATTGTAAGGCAGTGAACTCTAACCCAAAGTGATGCAGATATCTAGATTTTCCTGTGTTTACCTGTGTGTGCATGAGCTACTGATTAAATTACAAACAAAATCTCTGTTAAATCCACCAAGAAGCATCCAGAACTTGGGAAACTGAAACTAAAGTTATCTACATAGCTTCATGTGGCTATGAATTTATGAAAGCAGATTTATGTTGGATTTCTTAAACCATTAAGGAGCAATGTGATGTCATGCAGTATTTTTATCACACAGTAGGATTTCAGAACAAGAGCTATATGTATGCATGGTCCTTTGAAACAAAAATCCTTCATTCTTCTCATGTCCTGTCATAGCTGTTGCTGTCACAGTTTTTTAGAATTTCCGTATTTGTGCTGGGTTTGATACAGGCTTAATACAGGCAGCTACCAGCAAAATCAGGGCTCAGTCAGCAGGGAGACATTTTCAAAAGTAGAATATGATTTTGCTTTCATAAAAGGAAAAGCCATGGGTGATAGTGTACTGTTGAAAGTTTGGCCTCTAGACTTTTAATGGCCTGCTCATTAAGGGCTTCAGCTTAATGTATTCCTTAGGGTTTTTTATCATTTTAACTTATTCTTCAGATTACCTGTGAGGAATTACTTTTGGTGGCCTCAATTCAGTGGGAATGTTCAAGATGTATGTTGATTTTCTGGAAACTATAGTAGGCCATGTCTGCATTAGAAGAAATATCTTTGTCTTTATCCTCATTCAGTTTCTGTGCCATTTCACACTTCTGTACTTAGATTTACTTATGCAGCACAAATAAATTCATTTTTGTAGATATCTGAATTTAGGCAAAACCTAGCACCGTAAGAACTTGCATATCTCCACTGAAATGGTGCCAGTTAGAACTAACATTTTTAGCATAAAAGCACGGCAGCACTGAGTCCTCCTGACTCATTTCTCAGTGCAGTAGTGACTCTTGACTTTGCCTGTTTTTTCTGCTATATTGAAAAGGAGCCAAGTTTCCTCTAAGTAACCACCTGCTCAAATAGCAACATGGGCCTCATTATTTGCTGTTTTCTCTATGGTGTAGCTCTTCAAAAGTGGTCAGTCTAATTTTCTTCCACTCTTTTAATATGCTTCTGTAGCAGCTAGACATTCAAGTATTGCTTCTAATTTTGGACCAAGAGAAAATCTTGTGTCTCCGTATGTGATTTTTGAAACACTTTGTTTTCTTATGGGGTGTTACAGCTACCAGCTGTTTCAAGAGTGAGTTATACTACTAAATCTTTATAGCTGAGACAGTGTTACAGCAAGCCACAGGATATTATTTTTAATCCTTGTTCACAAGGACAGAAGTGACTCTGATGTGGCTGGTCAGAATTTCCCATTCTGCACAGTCGAAGATGCTGCTTGGTAACCTACAGGTGCCTTGCAGTGAGAGATGAGATGACTCCATGGGCCAGGGAAGCCTTGCAAAGATTTCATGGTCTGCCAGGCTGTTGGAAATAGTCATTAATGTCTTCTGCAGGCAGAAGAGACAGAAAATATCTAACAAATACATGGCTGAAACATGTCACGCTCATTTTTTTTGTGGATGCTGCTTTTAGTAAACGGTGGACATGGCAGGGGGAAAAAAAATCTCTTTTTCACTGTTTGCTTTACAACAGTGCTTTATTTCTCCTTCTTCTCTCACATTCGATGTCTACAACAGCCCACACCTGGTGGTTTCCTGCTGTTTTGGTTCCTGCAATTCCCTGGCAGCTCCTCTCCCTTCCGGCTGCACAGCCGGAACAGCGCGCTTGTGCAGAGCAGTTGCCAAAGCCTTGACTGTTGACCATGTTCAAAGGTCAGGTAAAGAGGAGGGAAATAATAAAAGCAGCAGTGAAATGGTAACTGGAAAAGCTGGAGAGCAAGGTTCTGCCACTGCAAGAAATTAAGTAGAAGACATAATGTTTAAGGATTTGTCTTTTATCAGTCAGGCAGTTATTCTTTAGCTAATCATTACACAAGGATTTACAGGTTTGCACTAATGATGGGAACTGCTAGTAGCTCACAAGTTAGACATATTCAGGGGCAAAACTGTATATTTGCTGTGAATATGGACAACTTACTCTCCTTAACATGGAAGGAGCAAGCAGCAGGCAGCTTCTGTGTGGGCAGTATTCAAGCTGTCTGTTCCCTTATATTCCATGGGCATGTTAAGTCTTGATATTTCTCTTTCTTTTCGGTCTTCACCAGAAAGTTTGTCACTCAGGCTTCTTAAGTCTTAGTCTTAGCACTTTAAATAACATAATTTGAGCTTGATGAGAACTTTGAGGCCATAAAATGTCAGAGAGGATTGATTATTTTAGGGCAGATCAGCTTCCTGGTTCAGTTTACCACATTGCCACGTGAATGTTTCTGCTGTTGCTAAGGGGTCAGTGTGCATGTGAGAATGAATGACAGGGGAGTGGAAAAATCACGGTAAGGCTTGTGCTGGCACACAGTGCTTGTGGATCTGTATTGACACAGGGTGTGGTTTCACAGCACAGCTTTAGATGAATTAGCCATTCACCCCTGGCTGATACCAACCACTAAAATCACCATGGCAAAAGAGCAGTGGGTTTTTCCTGCTGTGTTAGTGGTTTGAATCAGTTCACCATGTGATCAGTTGCACAACTGAGAGCACAACAAGCAATGAGAAGACAGCAGAGAGAGGAGATAATCCCTTCTTTTGGCATTGGTGAGCACTTAATTCAGCTCAGCTACATTCACATTCAGTATTTGGGCTCCCTGAACTGGTTTAAGCAGCTCCCACAGCTGCCACTTTCTCGCTGCTCTTCTTGTCCCTCTGTTGCCCTCTGTGCTTTGTCCAAATTGCTAGGGTAGCAAAACAGCTTGGCAAGCAAACATGGCTGGAAACAAAACGCCACCTTTCTCCAAGGGTTCATCCTGTTGGCAAATGTGCACAGAGGAGCGGTGTTGGTGTAGGGTGGGGGCTGATTAACCTGTCACTGCTGCCAGGCTGTGGAACTGCTGTGCCGCATGCAGAGCACCAAGTAGTCTGATAGGAGCAGTTTGCAAGTGCTGGTGACTGTAGTTTAACTTCTGCTAAGGTTTTGCCTTTTATTTCCCGTTGTCTAAGTGAAGCTGCTTCTGCTATTTTTAGGTGCCATGGTCTTCCCTGTATATTTAGCTTCAGTATCAGGATTTGGGTTCAGGTTGAGGTACAGAAGGCTCTGCAGAGGGATCTGGACAGGCTGGATCCATGGGCTTAGGCCAATTGTGTGGGGTTCAACAAGGCCAGGTCCTGAGTACTGCCCTTATGTCACACCAACCCCCTGCAGCTCCAGGCTGGGGCAGAGGGGCTGAAAAGCTGGGAAAGGCCCTGGGGGTGCTGGGGATAGTGGCTGGATGTGAGCCCAGGTGGGCAAGAGGCCAATGCCACCTGGCTTTATCAGGAATGCTGTGGCCAGCAGGGCCAGGGCAGTGACTGTCCCCTGTGCTGGCACTGCTGGGGCCACACCTCAGATCCTGGGGCACTGCTGGGAACCTCAGGACAAGAAGGACATTGAGGGGCTGGAGTGTGTCCAGGGAAGGGAACGGAGCTGGGGAAGGGGCTGGAGCACCAGGAGGGGCTGAGGGAGCTGTGGGAGCTCAGCCTGGAGAAAAGGAGGCTCAGGGGGACCTTCTGGCTCTGCACAACTCCCTGACAGGAGGGACAACCAGGAGGGTCGGGCTCTGCTCCCAGGAACAAGGGACAGGACAAGAGGGAACAGCCTCAAGTTGTGTCAGGGGATGTTTATATTAGATTAGGAAAAATTTATTCACTGAGAGTCATTAGACATTGGGATAGGCTGCCCAGTGAAGTTGGTGGAGTCACCATCTCCGGAAATGTACAAAAAACCTGTGGATGTAGCACATGAGGACATGGTTTAGTGGTGAACATGGTGGTGGTGCTAGGCTGACTGTTGGACTTGATGATTTTAAGAATCTTTTCCAACCTTTATGTTTCTATGAATTCCAATGAGTGGAATTCAGTCTGTATAAAAGAATATTAAAAAATCCAGTGGAATAAATAAGCTGACATTTAATTGAAATTGCACAAATTCTCTAATGCAGATTCTAAATTGGAGTAGCACAGTATATGTGTGCACATGATCTAGACAGCACTGATCTTGGGTACAGTGTTAACACACAGGCAAGGAAAATCAGAATGCCAGTGAGGTACAGAATTTGAACCTTTTAAGATATTTTTGTTTCCTTTGTCCTGTCTTGGTACTGGAAAAATGTCTTCATCTAATAAAATAAGTAGTTGAACACTGTCAGTAGTCCTGCTCTGTGTTGAGTTTGCACATGAACATGTTAGTTGCACATAACTTTAATGTGTCTCCCATTGTGAAAAACACTCAATGTATAATGTGAGTTCTGTGGATTTCTGAGTTACCATTCTCCTTGTGAGGACAGAAATGTAAGCACTGCAGTGATGTTACTGTTAGACAAGTAAGTTGCAGAAAGCCTAGTATGGGAATTTGTTTGGTCTTGGCCTGAAAAGTAGCACTGAAAGGCACTTCAGAATTACCTTAGTGAGCAAGACTTCTTTTTCTGCCTGCTGAGTATTGCAAGAGGAGAGAGACACAGAGTGTAAGTGGGCTTCTGTAATCAAGCTTTTCCAGTCATAACACCTCCATAAGCAACTGCAGCACATGGGAGTGCCAGGGCAAATAAAGTGCCAATGACTGCCAGTGTTTTCATTCCTGGATCCCATGGTTCTGCCCTGAGCATGGTTGGAAAACATCAGTGCCACACACCGGCATCACTGCTGGGAGGTGCATAAAGAGTAGGGAGCAATTTTTTTTGCAGGCAGGAGCCAGTGTAGATGTGGCTGCTGTGTCAGAGCTTTTTCCATGGATCTTTGCTGCACTCTCTGTAAGCACAAATGGGGTGTGTGTGCCTTTGTGTGCCTGTGCATGCATAGTGTTTAAATGTCAGTGTGCATTTTTAGTAGACACCCATACAAAGTCATTAGCAAGTTTTAGGATGGAGTTTGGACTGTTCATGACTTGGATTATACAATATGATTGCTGGCTAATGGTCCTGAAGGCTATGTGTACCTGAGAATGAAAGAAGCCAGGACTGGTCCTATATATTTGTAAGTGTGTGTGTGTATGCTAGAGCTGAGGTGGGTTGTTTCAGTGTGCTTGCTTTCAGAGTGTACCTGAAAAGCTTGGTATTTTTGCTGTGTTATTACTCCTTTGACTGGATTCCTCGTGTAGCCATACCTTGGAACCAGGTAAATCTGCTAGCACATTATGAATGAAATTAAATAAAAAAGGAAACAGACTATTTGTGGTACCTTAAAGCACAGATATATTCCATTTTCCTCTCTCTGCTCCCTCTGTTGTTCAACTGGTAAAGAATAATTTCACTCATTAATTTTAAGCATGTTAAACATTTCATCACCAAATCCCATAAATTCAGTGCCCTATATTTGCCATGGAGGTTAACTGCCTAAAACTCATAGCTGAAAACAAAGTAGGTGCTTACAGGATAAAAGTCACAGTTCCTATAAAATGTTCTAGATAATACTGTTTGCAAAGCTGTTAAGTCTTAAATTTTAGCAATATTTATAAGAAGCAGTGACTAAACAAGGTGCATGCTTGTACAGGCTCTGGAGTTTCAGCTACCAGTGCAGAAGAGTTGCAGAAGTGCTTCAGAATACCTACAGACTTGGCAGTGCTCAGAAGTTGGTACCAGAGGGCCTTAATGACAACTCTTTTTTCTCCTTGTCTTAGTACAACAACAGTAGGAGTTGTGGCAAGGACTGTAGTCAAGAATGACATTTTCTGTGCATGCTGCTGATGTGTTCACTTGTAATGGACCAGAAGATAAAATGCTGAGCCATTCTGGCATTTTAAAATGTGTTATCTAGGAGTGTATTAGATGTTCTTTAAATATAATTAAGTTAATATCTATATATTTTTGTATTTATGCCAGCCTTTAGGCCTAGGGATCCTCATTTGCTTGTGGAGCACTGTAAAAGAAGCTTAACCCTAAATTCTCTTAGATCATGCAGTGCATCATGCATAGGATGTGATAGTGAATGTCCTGTGTCATTCTCTAAGCCTTCAAATTCCAGTGGTGCTCCATGCAACCACTGATTGTAAGGGGTAGAAAGCTCCCTATTCACTTCACTTGTTGCTTCATCATCATCCTTTCTCTGAATAAATTTTGTTATTATTCTTTATGTCTGTGCAGGAAGTGAGGGTTGGAGACCTCCTTGCTTATAACTGAACATGGCAGGGGATGTGAGAAGATTCTCACGGATGCTGCTGGAGTGCAATAGCAATGATAAGCTATGTGGTAAGATTCACACATTCCTTTAATAAGGTTTCTCATGCTGGGCAGGAAGGCCAGCTTCACTAAAAAGTGTGCCAAGCTCTTTCTCTTCCTCCACCTTCATCCCAGCCCACATAGAAAGATTTGATGGAGCTTTCCCTGCATTGTGTTTCAGGAGAGAAATGTTTGTGGGGATGAAGCCTCTGTGGCAGGATTAATCTCACAAAATTTCAGCCATTTTAGAGAATTCCTACTTCGAATGAGGTGTACAGCAATCATTAAAGAGTCCCTGCAGCTTCCCAAAGGACCGGTTTTGTGGGATTTTGATTTCATGAATTTCTGCCATCTTTGGGAACTGAAAAAATTGTCTTGACCACCTCCACGTTTGGGGACATGAGAAAGATTACCTTCACAAACCTTGCTAATTGCAGTGTCTTCCAGTCAAATGTCAAAGGTGACCACACCCAGCATTTCCTTTAAAATGCTCTGTGTAATTTTACTGGAAGGAGCTGGAGCTGTAATTGCACTTGATGACATAGCAATATCTAGCCTGTCCCGTCTCCCTGCTGTCCTGCTGCCAGTGCTGTTTCTGTTTGTCTGGTGGATGATACTTCAAATGGCTACAATTCCTGGCCTCTGTCTAAGTGACCTGAGGTGTGGGAGTCTTAGTGATTTCCTGCAGTTTAGGTACTCAGCACCTTTGAAAAATAAGGTGGCAGCACTAACAGTGTTCAGGTATTCCAGAGGATGGAACAGACACTTTTAGGGGTTGAAAGTTACTGAAGTGGATTGTTGCTACATGGTTATACAGAACCAGTGTGCTGCTTATTCCTTGGTTTTCCATTTTCTTTCTGTGCTGACAGTTGTGCGTGAATATCAAACGGAAGTGATCGTTGTCCCAGCTCTCCTGGTGGGACTTTTTGTCATTATCCTGTCTGTGATCCTTTGGCTCCACTGCCGTGGCCTGCGAGCAAAGCAGGAGCAGTCAGCACCAGCTGGAACCCAAGGTAAAGACAATGCTTTTGAATCAGAGGAAAGAGTATTTCAGTGGCCAGAAGCCAATTCCATTTCCCCATCGCTTGAGCTATTAGGCAATACCATTTATGAGGATCCTGTGTGATATTCAGCAATCCAGTAAACATTAGAAAAATTGGGAACCCTGATGTACTCCATTTTGCAGCAGTAATAGTGGAAGCTGTAGGGTAGATGGATCTGAGGAAATCTAAAGCATCATGCCACGTAGGCTGTTTAACATGCTGTGGTAACATCAAAAGAGCTCCAAAGTGTATTTATCTAACAGCCTCCTGGAGGCTGCTGCAAGGAGAGTTTTACTGGGGTAGTTACGAATGATAGTAATTTAGATGTAGATTACACCTAGTTAATCCATTTTCTATACTGCCATGTAAGAAATTTAATTTCAAGCTGCTGTCTCCCTCTTCCTGTGGAGACAACATGAAGTAGGACAGGGACTGATGAGGGGGTCAGGAAAGGTTTGTTGGTACATATGTGGCTGTGTGGAAGTGAAAATACAGTTCTGAACTAATTTTGGGTATGTAGAGGGAAACAGCCTCTTGAGCCTATATTAAGAGAAATAACTGAGAACTGGTAATAAAAGAAAATGTTCATTGCTTGAACACATGGGAATGAAGTCCAAATGTGTCTTATCTATAAAGGTTATGTAGTTAAATATGGGAGATATTTCTAGACTGGTTCTGTCTTTTCACCAATAGAGTGGGAGATAAATTCTTTGTCCTCTTTGAGGGCCAGGATAAGTAAGATGCAAGAACAGTCCCTTACTTTGCCCTGATTTCCAGAACACTGGAGTAAAATTTAAGAAGCATTCAAGGATGAGCATTGCCACCTATTACAGGAGTTTGTCTGTCTGGATTTATGCATCATATGCATTTGCTTTTGTCAGGGACGAAAAAGAATCAGTGGGAACCCTGCTCAACAGGGAACCACTACATCCAGTTGAGTGAGAGATCTGTGGAGAGCCTGCTAAATTCTGCATCCTTGACTCTGAAGGAATTAGAGATACCACGAGAGAAACTCTTACCAGACACCTTGCAGCTGATAAAACTTGGTGCCTATGGGAGCATCTACAGGGCACAGCTGGAAACTGGGAGCGCTGGGAAGACTAAGACTGTGGTATTGAAAGCCTTGCAAGGTAAGGCCCATGGTCAGGATCCACTTTGGTACAGTCTCTGTATCCCAGACATGGTGCTGGGCAGAGCATTGCACATGTACTGGGCAGGAACAAGCAAGCTATGTTCAGTATAGTAAGTCCAAGATGTTCTTGTAGGAATGTCTTGGTAGGATTAAAGATTTACTCACTCTGTTGATTTTAGCAGTCAACCTGTTCTTTGCTGCTTCCATTTGTTGTTGTTTTGTTTTTAGTTTGTTTTCTTTTGTTCTTTCAGACCCAGCCAGTCCCCAGAAAGTAAAGGATTTCTTAGGAAGGATTAAATTCCATCAAAATCTTGGTCATCATGAGAACCTGGTTGAATTGATTGGATGTTGTGTAGACCAGCTCCCACTTTATATGATCATGGAAGATGTGTCTCTTGGTGACCTGCTGACATTTCTGTGGACATGTCGGAAGGTGAGTCAAAAGAAGTGATGACAGAATAGCTTCTTAAATTCCTTAGGTACATATCTGTCCATAGGCCATAAATTATTATTCTAATTTCTCCATGCATCCCTCTATATCAATCAAAACTATTTCCATGCCCCAAAGAAGTTCTGTGCAGGTCCTACTTTGCAGACCATTGAAGGGCATTGCAGGCACTGGAATTAGAATGAATTCATACAGCCACCTGAATTTCTAATATTTTAAATCATGTCTCACTCCAAATGCTTTTAAGAAAGCAGATCAGTTACAACACAGGGGGAAGGTCATGGGATGATAACTGATTGGTAAAGAGAGGAAATAGAATGTAAGAATGAAAGATTGCTCTGAAGGCAGGTCAGCTATCTAGGACATGGTGGTGATCACTGCATGTATTAATAACCTAAAAATGGGATGACAGTGATGTGATGATATTTGCTGATGATTCCAGCCAGTAAAAGCAAAGGCTGACCCAAAGGAATTGCAGAATGATTTTCCAAGATTGAGAGATTTGTCAATAAAAAGAACAGATGAAATTCAGCATAGTTAAAAATGAAGTAATGCACAGGATGAAGTTTCACATTTGTGAATGAGCTTCATGTCTGCCCATTGCTGATGAGGGGTAAAATCTGATGGGATGAGGTCTGACAGTATGAAAATATGCAATCCATTGAAAATGTTAACTCAAGCTAAAAATGAGCCCAAATATCAGGAGAGGTTTAGATTGGATAGCAGGAAGATATTCTTCCCTCAGAAGGTGATCAGGCACTGAAGAGGCGCTCCAGGGAATGGTCACAGCTCCAAGGCTGGCTGAGCTCCAGGAGTGTTGGGACAACACTGTCAGGCACAAGGTGGGATTGTTGGGATGTCCTGTGCAGGACCAGGAGTTGGACTCAATGGTCCTTGTGGGTCCCTTGGGTCTCAGCATATACTGTGTTTCTGTGACTCATTGTTACAAAAGGCATGGAAACAAAACTCTGCTGTTACTATGTAAATCCATCACTCTCCTACCTCTGAAACAAACTCTAAATACAGAAGGATTGCTTCCTGTCCTGTTCAACAGAAGGTCCAGGTGGTAGTGAATAAAGCAACACCTGTCAAGTTCAAAACAAACAAATGGAGCTGGTTCTTCATGAAGTGAGGAGTTGACTAATGAAATGTTTTGCCACTGACTGCTGTGGGCACTGACACTTCATATGAGGTCAATCATGGAAGGTAACCTTTCAGAGGTTACTGAACATGTTGAAACCATAACAATCTCGGGAAGTTTTTAAATAGAGCGTATCTGTGGGCTGTAAAATGGCACAGGAAGAACATTGTGTGCCTACCTTATTCTCTCTCCTATTTCCCTCTTGCTTACTGTTACAGGCAGGGTCGTAGGAGAGATGGACTGTTAGTCTCATACCAGCTACCCAATCCATATGTTAGAAATGTGCTTTTCTACTCATCATTCTAATTTATAATATATCTTTCATTCACCTGTGTGGATTGTCATTCTTCACTGTCATTCTGATAATTTCTGTCTAACCTAGTAAGTTTTTCCCCATGTGTCAGTTTGTCCACCAGTTGTCTTTCATGTACTTATCTTACTCAACATACCATCAGCATCACCCATCCACATCCTCTTACATTTCAGTCAATTTATGAGCAATTGTGAGAAGGAGGAGCATAAGATTAGATAGATGAGAAGGAAGCATGCCCCACTATCCTACTACTGTTGCATTTGTTTGAACCAAGGTCTCTTATTTTGCCTCTAGGATGTAATGGCAATGGATGGTGTCCCCTATGACCTCACTGAGAGGCAGGTATATGAGGTTGGACAGCAGGTTGCAGCAGCTTTGGTAAGTCTGCTCACATTGGGTGCATTTTTTCTTTCTTGCTTGATTGCAACACAAGTTTGTATGGTGGCTTAAGTCTCCTTGGCCTAAGCACTGAGAATAAAGGCTTTGTTAAAATATACTTCTGTTATGTTGGTGAGCATATGTCTCTACTGCACAGTGTTGAAAACAAGCATCAGTGAAACTCAATGAAAATTTGTATCAATTAAATTCCCTTTTAAAATCATCCTGTTTTCTTTCTTTTACAATTTCCCAGGTTTATCTCGAAGAAAAGAACTTGTTCCATGGTGACATTGCTGCCAGGAATGTCCTTCTTCATCACAACTTCACTGCTAAGCTCTGTGGTTTGGGCCTGGCCTACGAATCTCACGCACATGGTGCCAGCTCAGTCACACGGAAAGTGCCCGTCAAGTGGCAGGCACCAGAGAGGCTCCTGAGCAAACCCCCTACCATCAAGGCAGACATGTATGGCTTCATTTTGGGAGTAGCAGTTCACCTGTCTGTCAGACCTGTCTCTTTTACTCCTTTATGCATCATTTCATGTCCTGCAGTTCACAGGAAGGCAGATCTCATTTCAGCATGACGCTCCACTTTTACAGCTCATACTTCCTCCTGTCTGCAGGCCATGCCTAGTTGTTTTTATGTATTTAAGCCAGCAAACAACATTGCTTTGTTTTCTTTTCTTGCAGATGGTCTTTTGGAATTCTACTGTATGAAATGATTACATTAGGTAAGAAGAATTAATGATAATTAAAAAAAAAAGTAAGGAAGCAGCAAATTAACGACATCCAAACCCTCGAATTTTAGAGTGTGAAGTTGGGCCATTTAATTAAGCACCTGGTTTTTTCCAATTCACAAAGTCTTGTCTATTCCTTTTAGATCTTTTGTTACTGTGAATTGTGGTAGGAGAAAAAACAGATTTTGCTAGGGAGGGAAGCAAAGGGAAGGAAGCTGCTCTCTGCAACCATTGCCATAGAATTTTCTACCATTGTTCCTTTTGCCATTTCAGGTGCTCCACCATATCCTGAGGTGCCACCTTCTGACATCGTATCATACCTGCAGAAACAGAACATTATGAAGCAGCCCTCAAGCTGCCAGCAAGCAATGTAAGCTACTTGCTTTATGGACAATTGAGCATGAGGTTGGCAGAGCTAAATTGAAGTGAGACAGAGAAAATGAGATTTTACACAAGATTTCTAAGTCTAGACTATACTGAGAGTAACCTGTTAGCTGAGGAGATTTTTGTCTGCCACATCTCCTTACTGAGTTCTGCTGCATAAAACCTCTGGGGCTAAAACCTTTCTGTCCTCTTGAAAATGATACTTGTTTCTTTTTCCTTCTTTTGAAAATGACACTTGTTTGTTTCCTTCTCTTGAAAATGACACTTGTTTCTGTTTCCTTAAGTCCCCTTGCATTTTGCTGCTCTACTGCTTCCTTGCAAGGTGCAGCACTGCTGGAGAATGAATTTCCTCCTCTAAGTTATAGGATATTCTCTGACATGAACAAAGTATCCACAGGGAAGATCTAAGGTACGTTTATTTGCATGAAGACATAATTTTCATCATTTACAGGTACTGCATCATGAAGTCCTGCTGGCAGTGGAGTGCGGCTCACCGGCCTTCTCCAGCACAACTCTTGTGCTCCCTGAAAACAGCTGTGAAGACCAGCAATGGGCACACAGTGCTGCAGGTGCCTGAGCCAGTGGTGCCTGAACTCTATGCTGATGTTGCTGGTGTTGATGTGCACAGCCTGGTGAGGGAATACACGATCCTCTGAAGGGTCCTTACATATTTCAGTCAACCTGTTGGCATCATTCTGCCAGTGGTCATTTGGGAGAAAAGTATGTTTAGGAAGCTGTAGAAAATGTAATGAGAAACTTGAGTTAAAGGAGTGTTAGGTTTGTGTGGCAAGGTTTTGGTGATGGGATGGACTGCAGAGGTGTCTTCTGTGAGAAGATGCCAGAAGCTTTCCCCAGCTCCATGATGGACCTGCTGCTGGTCAAGGCTGAGCTCTTCCACAACTCTGGTAGCACCTCTGTGATTACATATTTAATAAAGTGGAAAAGGTACTGCACAACAGCAGGTGAAAGAGAGAAGTGTGGATGTGAGAGGAACAGCACTGCAAACACCCAGGGCAGGGCAGAAGGAGGGGCAGGAGCTGCTCCAGGCTCCAGAGCTGATTCCCCTGAGATTCTGTGGTGCAGCTCACAGAGAGGTGGCTGAGCCCTGCAGCCCCTGGAGGTGCCCATGCCAGAGCAGGGGGATGTCTGAAGGAGGCTGTGACTCCAAGGGAAGCCTGTGCTGGAGCAGGATCCTGGTAGAATCTGTGGAGAGAGGAGCCCTCATTGGAAAAGGACCGCACCTCATGGAAAGGGACTCATGCTGGAGCACTTAATGGAAAACAACCCTTGGCAAGAACTCATGCTGGAGAAATTCCTGAAGGACCTAGTCTCCTTTGGAGGGACCCCACACTAGACAGAGGAAAAGTGTGAGGAATCCTCCCCGTGAGGAGGAAGGAGCAGCAGAGACAATGAGAGATGAACTGACCACAACCCCCATTCTCCCTGCTGGATGAAAAGAGGTAGAGAAATTGGGAGTGAAGCTGAGCCTGGGAAGAAGGGAGGGGTGGAGGAAGGTGTTTCAAGATTTGGTTTTATTTCTCATTATACTTCCTAATTTCATTAGCAATAAACTAATTTTTTCCCAACTTGAGTCTGGTTTGCCTGCAACAGTAACTGGTGAACAATCTCTTGCTATCCTTATCTTGACCTGGGGGCCTTTTCATATATTTTCTCTCCCTGTCCAATTAAGAAGAGGAAATTATAGAGTGGCTGGATGGGCACGTGCCATTCAGCCAGAGTCAGCCCACTGGGAGGTTTCTGGAAATTTTTCCCAATATATAAAATATATCAGTTAGGTATTTTTTTAAAAGAGATGTCCTGGGGAACATGCTGGGATGGTATTCAATAAATGTCTGGGATTTCTCCAGTGCTTTATATTCTGGCTTCCCAGGGGAGCATGGGCACTGTATGCAAACACATAAACCCATAAACAAACAATCCCCACACCTCCTTGCCCAACAACAAGAAGAAAACCAAGCAAACCTCTTAATGTCTGTGGATGCAGAAGCTGTTACACAAATGTCACACATCTTCATGAAGATTATGCAGGTCAGGTGAGTACTCCAAAACTTATCTGAAATTATTTGATCATTGATTTTAATGGATATGCAGACTTTGTAAAAAACCAGCACTGTATAAGCTGTGGTTATTTTGCTTTCAGTTAAAAATAAGCAGGATCAGTCTCTGAAACAAATTTTCATGCTTCTGTTTGTGGTTTCTAAAGATGACAGTATCTTAGGGGTTTTTTTCTCCTATTTTGGGGCTTTGAGCATTAAAGGTTCTTGTGAAAAAAGACTAAATGCACATTAAAGGAATAATTTTACCATTTTGTGTGAAGAGTGGATTCAGTGTTCACTCAGCATCCCCCTACTTAGCATGGCTTTTTCTATTCTAGTTTCCATCAAAATTTGGTCTTCTTCCAAAGACAATGGTAAGAAGTTCTCTATTTTAAATGGAAAATTACACAAATTAAATAATTATTTTTTCTGTGTCACCTAGGCTTTGCAGGAAATTATGCTTTCTTCCATGAGCAAGTGTCATGTGTGTTCATACAGTGCGTGTGTCACCGCTATACACTGGGACATTGCAAAGTCCATTCAAGAGGAGCAGTCAGATTTCTGACTTTTCCTAGGGTGTTGGCTAATTGCCACCTGGATCTTCATAAACCAGTTGGTGTAAATCTCTCCTGGAGAACTGAGACACCTTCTTTTCCAAATGGTAAAATAATAGCATCCTCTTCTCTCTCCCTCACTTGAAAACAGGTTCAAAGCTACCTGGTAAATTAATTCAGATTCACATTATCTTTGGTGAATAAACTATTCATTAAAAAAAAAATTTGGTTGGATCAAACCTCCCACTCAAGAGGGGGATATTCAGAAAGGTATTGCCTGTGAAAGGTGGGCATGTGGCAGGTAATATAATCCCAGAACTGTGAAAGCATCCCTAGTGCTGCTGCAGGCCCGACAAATAATGCACAGGGAGATAAAGGTAACAAATGCAGCACTGTTCTCAGAGCACAGAAAGCAATGTTCTGCTGTACACAAATACTCATATTTTATTTCTGTTGTGAAAGCTCTGATCAAGGAAATCCATGGGAATCCAGATGCTGAGCACCTCACAGACTCTAACAAAAGATCTACTTTGGTTTCCCCTGCAAGCAGATCTGTGCCAAGACCCTGCTTATGAGTTTGCCCACAGAAAGGCATTTTCCTGCTGTATGATAAGACATGATTTCATTTCTCCTCAATAAAGTGGCCTTATTCATTCTAAGAATGTAAGCATTCTTACGCTGATTTGTCTTCCCCTGGTTAACTTATGTTGGTTTGAAAGTTACTGAATCTAAGAATAAATTTTATAGTGGCATAAATGTAATTGTACATGTGAAGTTACCCTAGTTTAACTGCTCTCCCTGCTTTTTTAAGTAGTCTATATAGAAATCTTTTCCACACAGCAGTCTCCATTTTAGGATCAATGTAGACTCATGCATGAATTTCTCCTTAGTGAACCCACTGAGGGCTTGGTGGAATTTTTTCACAGTTGTTTTGTGGAGAATCATGGCCTTTCAGTTTTTAGTGATAGACTTTGATAGATTCTATTTAATTAGAATATTTTGTTCCCATCAAAAATGTTGACTTTCAATTATTATATTTAACTTTCTCAAAGATGACAGGTCCATCTGCATAATTTAGTTAGTTTCTGGTGGATTGTTTCACTGTTCTTTTCAGATGTAGCTTATCTTTCATTGTGCATAAAAGTTTATCTCCTACCTGTCATCTTCAGGCATCTGATCACCTTTTCAGTGAGAGACTGAATTAGATCCAATAGATGTCCTAAGGATTAGGAAATCATATTCAGAGCAGGCAGAGAGAGAAAAAAGTGGTCCAAAAAATGACATCAGACAGGAGGCAGAGATACTGAATATTCCTGGTGTGATTTGGCTTCGCCATGCTTGGAATTTTCTGAAACCACATATGAGCAATATGAGCTTTTTGAGAGTCTTTGAACTCCAAAATCATCTTGGTGCTACAGTGGGCCTGTTGCAAAGGATTCCCATTCAGCCACAGAGAGGAGAAGTACTGCAGTACTCTTGCTTTTCTGTGTTCACAGAATTGCGGTTTTGGTGAGTGCATTGGTTTATGTGCTACCTCCTACAGCTTGTGGTTTTACTGATAGCAGATGCTGCACCATCAAAAAATAGCAATAATTCACAAACATCCCCCCAGCTCTCCAAGACATATAAAAAGGCTACTTTTTTTCACATTAGTTTCATGTTACTCTTGTATTTTTGGATGGCTTAACAGGTTTTTCTATGATAAAAGAAGGAGATGAGCTGGGTTTTGTCTCTTGCCTTGTTTTTGAACAGCCCCCACTCCTGCAAAGGGCATTTTACTTCATAGAATCACAGTCATAGAATGCCCTGAGTTGAAAGGGATCCACAAGAATCACCAAGTGGAATTGTTCTTCATCCTGATGTTTAACAAAAGATAAATAATGAACGGGTGAAAGACAAATTGCCTATCTTGATTTTTCATTTCATTTTGCTCACTTTTTCATGTACAAGAGTTTCAGAAATAAAACAACGCAGAATTTCACATCCATCTTCTGATATTATGTTGAAAATGCTCCCTCTGTTATTTTATGTGCACCAGGTTTGTGTCTCTGTGGCTTATTGTGCTCTTGTGCGTTTAAATGAATCTTGATAGGGTGACTGTAATGAAGTAGATGTGCTCAACTCCCATATGGCCTTGCAGAAGTATTTTATTTTTAAATTTATTAGCTTCCTTTGATTAATTCTTCAAAATTCAGAACATGGAGATGAAGGATGAGGCTTGGGTGGGTAAGAAGAGAATGTTTTGATGTGGAAAGACTACGGCAGAGCTGTTGTCACTGGAGAAACCTTACTTAACTTTCCACCTGAATGATTGCAACAGGAATGAGAGCAATTAAATATTTATGGCTGAGTCTGGTCATGGTCAGTTGTTACTTTTTTCACTACACCAATAGCACGTCCACAGCTGAGCTGCAGCTCTCAACCCTTGAGCCTGCCTTCAAGACAAGCTGATGTTTCCTGCCTGGTTTAAATTATTGTATTGAGAAAACGCATTTCCTGTGAGCTGGTGTTATCTTTTCAAAGTGTGGGTTTACTGCGGTCTACCATCAGTGAGGGGAAAAAAAAAAAAAAAGAAAAAAAAAGAGCTAGATACAAGTTGACTTGTCTGTGATCAAAGCTTTTTTTTTTAATAGTGTATTTTTTGGAACAAATGTACTCCAACTCCAAGCTGGAGAAGAGCATTTAGTTTGATGAGTTGGGTTTATTAAGTGTAATTACTTAATCTCTTACACTGAATTATTGATTTTATTGATCTTATTGAATTCAGTCCTGCATTCTGTATTTAATTTTTTTGATAGAATATACAGTCAGCTGCAGCAGCACAGTGAAGAAATCAGGAATGTAGGGGCAGAATTTAGATTCAGCTTGCTGGCAAGTGGGAGAAGTCTGATATTTATATCAAAAATCTGCCCACAAGGAGGCACAGAGTTGTAAAACAGGCCTGAAGTTCTTTGTTCAGTCAGTGTTCATCCTTTGTGTGATTTCTGCTGTGTGCACAATTGATTCTAGGAGGAACTGCACTAGCTTTTGCCCCCTGAATCACTATCCTGTCTGGATGAGTTTGAAATATCAAAAGCCACAGAATTATTCTATGAAAATGGGTCAAGAGCATCCTGCAGCTCTCTCCCACAGGCCTGTCCCTGAAGTTGGCATGGACCTGCCAGCCCCTTAAACCACACAACACAAAATGGAGTGAGGGAGGAGGAGGAGATCTTTGGATGTGGAGGCTGTAAAAAATCTCCTTTAGACCTTATTATGCAACACAGCACAAGACAGAGCAACTTGTCCAAGCCCAGGATTCCCTTTCAGTAGCCAAAGGTTTATTGTAAAGATTTCTTTTAAAATGTCAGTTCCTAAGTCAGGCTGACTGTCCTGTAGTTCTCTGTCTTCTTACCCACCCAAGTCTCATCCTTCATCTCTATGTACTGAATTTTGAACAATTAATCAAATTTACTACCCCCTTTGTTTTGTATCCTGCTTTTTTGGGACAGACCATTCTTGAGTTCAGAGGAGCTGATCCTTGAAAACCAGTCCCATCCTGAGCCTCCCTTCTCCATAGGACTCTCTGCCATGGGATTTCTCCTGTGAACACAGACACCTGAGCAGATCAAAGTCTGTTCTCCTGAAGCCCAGGCTTGATTGTGATTTTGTTTTTGTATTTTCCCCTTCTTTTCAAGGACTTCAGCATCTCATGATTACTGCCAGCCTTTATATCCCTGACCAGTTCTTCTCTGTGTTCTTGAAAATAAATGGAGTGTAAGAAGAAGAAGGAATAGGAAATTTTAAAAAGGGATAGAAAATATTTATATGTTTTAAAATTAAACATGTGTTCCTGGTAGCACATAAAGTAAAAATAATCACACAAATTTTAATAAAATTATATTTTCAGAACATTTACTTATTCTCAGAATTAACAAAATTAATGATTTGTGAAGTCTCCTGTTCTGAAGGTCCTACAGGTTCTGTTTTCTGTGTGATGTCCTGGCCTATCCTTAAGCAAACATGAGCAACTTTTTTCTACACAAATCAAAGAGCTGAGTGGAAAGACTGATACTGTTGGACAGGTCGGTGAAACTGTTGTTGTGGAAAAGGACTGGCAGTACAAGCATATGATCTTAGCAATGGATTCTACAGATTGAACCTTTTCAATATATATTCTCTTGCTCCATGAACGTGACATTCAAAATAGCTCAAACAGAGTTTGGTGCAACTGTGGCAGGAACAGGTTGCCATGGTTGTCACTACAAGTCTGAAATGGCAGAGCTTTGTTCTGGAGCGGGAGTATTCAAGTTTCCTGTGTGGGTCACCACAATACTTATTTCTCATGTCGCAGTTGTCCTGTCTCAGTCAGATGGCAATGGTTGCTTTGTCACCCTGCAGAATCAGGTCTGGAGAATAGGACAGAGACACCACCTGTTTGTTCTACTGTTACACTTCAGCTTCCTCCTGTGAACTTAAGGTAACCTCGCCTCAATTTTCTTGTCCCAATTCTCAAACTCTTGTGTTTTGTTGTGTTGCTGATATAAATAAATTGGTATAATTAAGGATGTTGATAGGAATCAAAAGTGCCTGCATTGCTTTCATTGATGGTGCTTGCAGTGAAAGAGAGAAATGCAGTCTGTAAATTATCCCACTAAAATTTTCCATTCACTATGCAAGGAAATTTAATTCCTCACCTGTTTCATCTTGGTCAAGCCTAAATTGCTTATTTATATGATGTGAAGAATGCTAGATGACTTCACTCCCCTGTCAAAGCAACTTTCCCTGTCTAACAATGGTTTATGGAGCATCCATCAGAGCATCAGTTTAATCACAAAAGATCGACCTTTGTGAGCTATTGTCATTGCTTAAACCATTTTGTATTCCAAAAAGCTGATGTATGACATCATTCCTTGTACATTACTTTTCTGCTAATAATATGCTCTGTCATTAGAAATGATTCCAAAGTACTGCGAGGAAAGCTCAACTGACCCTCAAGGAAATCCAGATGCAGGCTTTGTGGCAGATGGGACTTCTAAATTCCAAGTAAAACGAAGTGAAAAAACTCGACACTTAAAAGCATGTGACAGGGTTAAAAAGGATCCCACCTATACGAATGTGAAACACAGAACTGCCAAGAAACAGAGGAGAAGGCAAAGAACAGAGGGGAACGGGGACACCAAGAACAAAGGTAAATTCTGTTAATAATTGAAAAGATACATGCATTACTAAATAAGCAGTCTAGCAGATTTCATGTCTGAATTAGAGATTTGCATTTGTGTGGAAAATTTTTTTCCTTTCTGTCCTGCTGTTTGAGTTTGGGAGGGATGGGCAGTTCAAGGTAGGTTAAAGTTGGAGATTTGCAACTCCAACAGAGTGATCTAAGAACTTCTGCAGATGCTGTATCAAAACACTCATGGTATTGGACTTCCCTTCAGATGGAAACTTGAGTTGTGACGGATCAATAAGCCCCTGTAATGGGGTAAATCTCAGGGGAGGGAGAGGGAGTCTCAAAGGAAAGTGCAATGTACTGATGAAGTATGCAGTGACTTAATTTTTTTGATTAACATTTGTATCAATTGGGTGGATCAGCTGATTATATCAGCTGGCTGTGTAAATTTTTGTTCATGAGTTAATCAAAAGAGTGTGAATGTCTTTCGAAGTCAACCAGGCCAGCATGGGGGCAGTATATATATTGTTCAGCTTGATACATATTTCTTCCTGGTGCCAGCCAGTGTTACAATGGTGTGCATATCCTAAATTCTGCCAGTGAGAATCACATTTGTATTGTGATTCGTGTCTGTATTGAAATTACTACATTCTGTTAGTTGTATTGTACTTCCAACACATAGCTGTGGTTGATTCTGCTAAATCAGAATCTCATGAAAAATCACATGTCTTCAAGTAAGTGAATTTGTTGTTAAATTATCAGTTGTGTGGAATATTGAAATGAATCCTGTCAGACACTGTTGGACTCTGACATGAGTGCAGGCTTGAGGTAAACTGACACTGCAATTTGACATGAATTGTATTTTTAGAGCTGGTCCCATTAAGAAAACCTCACCCTTCTCACATTTTTGTTCTTTTTCTTCTTGTTAGGTTCTCCTGTTTTATCTACTACCTGCTGGATTATTGCAGTGATTCTAGGGATCCTCTGCTTGGCATTGCTGGGAATAACAGGGTATTTAATTACCAAGGGTAAATAAATCTCCTTCACTGAAAATACTTCATTTGAATTTAGAACTTTGTCAGCAAGCACAGCAGAGCTCTGGAAATCTGCTTATTGGCCCAAGAAGAATGTGGACCTCTTCTCTTTAAAAAAAGACTTGTTCTCACACCTATTTCCATCTGGAAAATGGATGTCCTTCATAGATTCTTTCAGAGACTAATTCTTTGCCAGTCTCAGAGGAGCTTCAGGGATGGCACTACTGTAACTGGGGAGAATCATTTTCTGAAAGAATGCATTTGTGGAATGTGTTTGTAAGGAATTAGGAATGACTATGAATGGGAAGAGACATGTATGATTCTTTTTCAGGCTGTCCACGTCCATGCTGCCCTGAGCAGTGGATGACCTACAGAGGCAGGTGTTACTCCTTCTCCAAGGAGAAGAAAGACTGGAATTCCAGCCAGGCATCCTGCTGGGCACAGGGAGCTCATCTCCTGGTGATCAGCAATACCAGTGAAATGGTGGGTACCTTTGCAGGGGCAAGGGCGGGATGAAGTGGGAGCAAGTCCCAGGCACTGTTGTGGCAGTTCCTTCCGTTTCAGGGGAAGGGAGAGTGTAAAAGGCTTCTGGGACCCTCCCACCACCTCCCTGCTTTGGCAAAGACAAGGCTTTCCCTTAGACACTTTGCAAGAGGGACTTGCTTCTTTCTGCCTGCCTCGCCTGAGTTTTGTTTGTCATGAGTTCAGACCTCAGAACCCACAGCTGCAGAGGCTGCCTGGCATTCTGAAATGCTGAATCTCACAAAGCAGATCCCTGTAGGAAGGAAGGGAATAGGGGTTCACATTCAGAAATGGCCCCAAGATTTCCTCTCTCACACAGTTTTTCTTTCTTTACCTTTCAAAACCCAGGACCTGACCAACTTTCTCTGAGACTACTGATCTCTCTGCCTTTCTATCCCTCCTAGGACTTCTTCCAGGTACCACACACCACATTCCACTGGATTGGTTTGCATAGGGATGCTGATGGGAACTGGACCTGGGAAAATGGCTCAAAACTGAGTAATGAAAAGTGAGTATGGTGTTTCCTTTGTACTTTGAGATAAAAGCCTTGAGATCCTTCCCCCCTCTGACATGAAAGTCTCACGGTATTTGACAAAAGTCAACCAGCAATGAACACAGCTGCTAAGGGATGTTGGGAGTGTCCATGGGCTCTAGCAGCTAAGGGCTTCCTCCTCCCCAGCTGCCAGAGCCCAGCATAGTGCAGGTAGACCTGGGAGACTCTATCCCAGGCTAATGGACAGAGCTGCTACATTCCTGTCTGTGAGTCCCACCTGTTTTGTGTCCCAGAGACACAAACACGGATACAGGTGCACATGCAAGCAAAGGACTGTGACAGTGATTGTGCCTGCAGTCATCAGCTGCTCCCAGAGGCTCAGATCCATCCCTTGCTTTACCTCATCCCCTCTCTTTCCTCCTCATCCCCTAAGAGTTCCTCAACAAGTTTTGCACAAGCACACAGGCCCACCTTGAATGTACTCAAATCCCCCTGCTCCTCCTTCACTCACCTCACCTTTCTTATCTGTTACAAAGCCCAGAGTGCCCCTGTCCAAAGCTGTGCATGGTATTTTTGATGGCCCATCAATTAGTAGCTGAAGACTTTTGATCTTTGCAGTTTTGTCTGTTATTCCTTGAATGTTTGTGTCTGTGTATTTCTGTTTCATCATTTTGTCCTCATTATTCTCTTTTGCACTGAATGAGTTCTTGATTGGATAACCCTGATGAAGCAGAGGCTTCCATGTTTCTCATACCCATACAGATGATTTTAACTGGATACTTTAACTGGGAAAGTTTCTGTCCCAAATGCTTTTGGTAGACCGTCAAAAAATCCCTTGTGGAACAGAACATTTTACTCTTTAGTGATGGGAAATGGAGAGACCAGTGCGAGACTGGCAAACTGCAAGTCTCACATTGAGCTCCAGGTATCACAAGTCCCACTGCCAGTCCTCCTGTGTCCCAGGATGGATCCTTCCTGACATTGGCTCATAAAGTCTAACTGCAGCAGGTCTCTTCCCTCCAAAGCTATGAGATATGGGGCTCCACCTAACCTAATGCTGCCTAAGTGGGGTTCCACTCCAATGTCACCCTGCTTGTGTGCTCTGTCTCCCACAGGGTCAAGTCCAACAGCCCTGTACAGAACTGTGGTGTTCTGATGGATGGTCACATCCATGCTTCCAGCTGTGATGTCCATGCCCCGTGGATCTGTGAGAAATCTGCTCACTGACCTCTGTGGACCTTGTCTTAGGAAGTATTCTTTGGAGTGCTAAGGCCTGATTCCTGTGCAGTTTCTCTGAGAGGAGCTGTGCTCCTTGCTCCTGTGCCTCCTGCCACACTGCAAGGAATGAATGCAGCTGCCACAGGTCTGAGTGCTGCTCCTGGCTCCACTCAGGATCACTCTGGTGATGTTCACATTCACAGCCCTCACCTGTGACAGACAGTCTTCAGAGTGGTAGAGAAGGGGAGGGGAGAGATTTCTCTGAGTCTCTCAGTCATTTTCAGAGGTACTTGAGCGCTATCACTGCTGTTTTGAAATCCTAGGGAGAGGTGAGCTTGTAATCCCTGAGCTCGTGCATGGTCTGAGTTTATTTCCATCTTTTGTGACACTGGTGATGTGCACCAAAGCTGAAAGCTAGCCTGAAGTTTGAAGTTGGCCTGTTTTTGCAAGTGATCGGAAGGTGTCCACAGGACCTTTCTAACGTAAATTCTTCTGTGGCTGATGTTTGTACCTGGCTTCTAGTGTTACACTGCTGTGTAAACAGCTGCAAAGGAGTGAACCTGCTACCCTGCTGAGCTAAGAATAAAGGTGAACTGCTTTTAACAATTTCTTCAGTAGTCACTTTTTCTGTTTTCCTCCCCAATATTATTGCTTAGTGCGTTTGTTGATTTATAAAAAAGCTAAAGGAAGCTGGTGGCAGGAAGAGTCAGGAGAGCAGGGGGTGAAATACTTTGCAGTAACACTGCAGCAGCAGCAGTACAGTCACAGCCACTCAACAGTTCCCTACCCCAAGGGATTAAGGACTGACAAATTCACTTTTTCTGTAGCCAAATAAGTGCAGCCCCTCATCTTCCAGCCCCTTTGTCCCAAGGCCCACCTTGGCCATGGTTCAAGTGCCCTGCAGCACCCCCTGCTCAGAGTTTCCCTAGAACAGCTCTCTCCCTAAAGAAGTCCTGCCAGACCCCTCATCCAGCACTTCTTCCCATGGGATTCAGCAGACAGATAAATATAGTTCCAATTTTTGTGACAAGTAGGCCACAATCACACAACGTCCTATGCTGTGCAACAACACCTTGACTACATGATAGGATTACTGATTTTTAGGGACAATCTGGTGGTATTTTATGACAGTATTTCTTAAAATACTGATTATGTTGTTAGGTTCATTGGCCTAAGCAGTCACAAAACAAGTTATTAGAATTAGCTGGAAGAAGTATGTTTGTTACAGAAATAAAGCTGTTTTTTACCAATAAAATTGAGATGCCACTGTAACAACCAGGAGGTTTGAGACAACAAAACAGTTATTGCCTAAAGAATATTTCTGAAAATCTCATCTTTAGCACCCCTTTGGTATTAAAAAAAAAGGTAAGGTTAATTAAAGATATGCAATAGTAGCTTATTATTTTCCTGCATTCTTCATAGGTATCTTAAAAAATGTTTAATTCTCATCATACATTAGTTATTTTAAAATTCTTACCTGTTCAGAAGCAATTTGAAAAGTTACTTGTTTGTGTTCATTAGTTTTCTATAAGAGCTATTCACTTTGAATTACAAAACCCCACACAGCATGTGAGAAAAACAGGAGAGGTGCTCCAAATACTTTACTAAATTCTTTTGTTTTCTGTATTTCTTCCTAACAGAATGTAAAGCAAACCAGGCAGGATCCTTGGCTTTTAAATTCCTCTCACCTGGGGTGTTGTTTCAGCCTCTGAGGAGCACTCTCCTGTTTGATATGTATGATAGCTCCTCATGAATATACAAGTTTTTTTCTCTGCAAATGGAATTTTTATCCCATTCTCCCTACAGAGTCTGAGGCATGAAAGAAATAGGATTGTGTTACTTCTGCAAGTTTGTGACTTTTCCATAATCATCTCTTAGATTTATAAACTATATTGACAGCATTGGAGAGGTAGGAAATTATTTGGGCTATGGAATGAAACCAGTGTGTACATATTTTAAGAAAATAATAAACATTATAGCACAGCTTTCTTCTAAAGGCACTGTACACTGCTGAGCTGCTCATCAGAAAAACAGAAGGAGAATATTAAATATATCTGCCTTGCTTTTTGTTTTGGTGAAAACCCTGTTAGCTTTCTGTTCTATGCTGCCTTCAGGGTGTTAAGTGACTTAGCTTTTTCTTATGGTATTTTATACAATTTGAGAGCAGTGCTCTGTGCTGTGCACGCAGTGTCAGGAAAAATAAACTGGAGAAAGAACAAGTTTAGATAATCAACACTTTAAAAAGAATGTGTATCTCTAGTCTATTTTGTTGAATATTATATTAATCACAGAAGAATAAGGGAATTTTTCACTGTGATCTGACTTCTTTTGTATTGCCAGCATTTTGGGTATTAGAGGAGTGAAATATCCATTAATTCCACTATTGTGGTTTGGGGTGGAACTTTCAGCTGATTTTCAGCTGAGAACTTCTAAGAATAGGTAGGTACTATTTTATGCAGCTAGTTTGGAAAGCAGAAGAAAATATAATGTGTGTAAAAAAACCCTGTCTTATCAACTTCCTACAGGAGCAGATGCTGCCAGATCTGGCAGTTCTTAGCACTCTGAACCTTTAAAATATGCTTTGCAACAGTAATTATCTAGCAGCAAGTAATACGTTTGAAATAAACTTCCAATTAAATGTAATGTTTCTGCAGACATGCATTTTGATATTTTCAATTAATTAAAATTCCTTTTTAATTTTTCTTTCATTGCTTCTGGACCACAGTCTTGTCAGTTGGCATCAAATAAAGCATGTAGGTGAGTCAGACCTGCTAATTAATTTTGTTGTACTGTTTATTGTTTGTTCTTTCAAATTCCCAAGTATTTTGATGAAACGCATTTGATTAGTGTTACATTCTCCAGGAAAAAAAAATTGCTTAAAGGAAACCTAATTTTATCAAATTCTTTGTTTTGATGCTAGAGAAGGAGAGAGATTTTAAGCTGGTGTTTACAGACTAGGCAAGATGTTACTGTGCAACTCTACCAATCTCAGTGCCAGGAATGTAGCCTAGAGCAGAATCTTGTCTCAGATTTTGGATGCAGAGCATGCTCTGATAAAACCCAAACTGAAGCTTTTCTGTAATGGCAGTGAAAGCACAAACAAGGAGCTAATATTTTTCTTCTAGTGTAAGTTCTTAAGGCTCCTCCGATGCTCTTTCCTAACCTTTAAAGGTTCTTGGTATTTCTTGCTCCAGAGAAGTGTATTAGTTACTTTGTCATTGTTATCCAGCTGGAAGGATGTGGTTATTCTCCTTTACTCTGTAAATACTTTCACAGTATTGACAGGATTGACAAGTTTTTGTCTAAATTTCATAGCAGTGAATCCTACTTAATGTTGTGGTCTTGGGTCCTGCATGAACATTATTGAATCTGTCCCATCTGGTGACTTTTTAATTTCTGTCTGCAGTTTGGAGATTCACAGCTCCTACACCCCACCAGGCAGACAAATGAATATCTTATGTAAGCAGTGGTTATTTGAGTCCTTTCACCAAGACATGATTTCCTAATAGAAAAAGCTTAGGAGAGCTGTTGAAAGTGGAAAACCAGAATAACTGGGGGTTTCTGTCTCACACTAGGTTACACTGTTCAACCCATCTCTTTTTCTGTACTTTTTAGGAGGCAGCACAAAACTGCATGAAAAACACACTGTCCCCAAATTGTAGACACCCTATATAATTTTTCTCTGTTCTTTCCTTATGTAAGTTAGTATTTTATTTTTACTGCTTTCAAAACTCCCACATTACACATGGCTTACATCTTTCATTTTTTCAATCAAAACCATGCCATTTGGAAATAATATAATTTTCAAATTATGTTTATGAGTGAGTTATCATTAGTATATCTGCAAGTATTAATCCAGTTCCAGCAGACAGTATCCCCCCTCTCCTGCTTCAGAGCCCTGATGTTTTAATGCTTTTTCTAACCCTGTAGGTAGCTGATCTGTGATGGCTTTCTGCAGCTCAAAGAACAGCTGCCTTTCTATAAGCAGGATGATAATTTTAGTATCAATCTCTGTAGATGGTTTTGAGATCCTTTGGAAATGGAAGTTAGGCTTGTCGTGTGATGCAACTTGCCCAGAACTATCAGTCAAACAAAATGAGACCTGAATCTGGTAATCCTCAGGAAAACAATGAAAGCACAAACAGCTCCTGGGGAAAAAGCTCAGCCAAGGCTCTGAACTACATCCTTGCTGTTCCAAATAATTCAGGTACAGATCAGAAAGAAACACAGAGGAACTCGTAGCAACTTCGCATCACTGTAACCTGTTAGTGCCACCAGAAAGGACCATTAATTAACATGTGGAGAAATCTAAAGGAGCCTTGCCTGACCTGAAAATAAAGAAATTGGTGACTTTCTTGCCACCTCCATTAGGCAATAAAACAATTCCTGCTGAGGGCAGGAACCCCATCACACAGAAGGCTAAACTTGAGTGGGAACTGGTACATGTACAAGCTGTGCCACCAGGTTGCCCTTGGACAGTTTTACCAGGTGGAGTAAGGGCTCTTGTCATGGCCAAAGCAGTCTTGACTTGGAGAATTTAATTTATCACCAACTAGAACAAATTTTTGATTACTGACTCAGCCTTTGAGAAAAAAAAAAAAAAAAAGAAAAACGAAACAATTAAACAAATATGTAGGTAAATACCTTTTTTTTCCTCTTCCTCCCAACCCAATTTCAGTCCAACACTGCTTGGTCCCACCTTACCTTGTTTTTGCCATGCTTTACACTCAGTCTCCCCCAAGTCCCTCCAAGGATGTGGTGGGCAGTGCAGGAGGCTGAGTTTGGAATGCAGTGGTTTCTCTCTGCCAATCCATGCATTTGGCTCATTTCCATTGCTCTGATATGGGTTTTCCACAAACCACAGTCGCCCAGGTGCCCCTGCTCTGGATGGTGCTCTTTCTTAAATCTGTTTGAGCAGGAATGTCCCGTTCTCTGTGGGGGATCTTCTGACTGGCCTTGACAGGCTGAGGTTTCTGGAGCATCCTGGGCTGTTCACATCCATATCCAAGTTAGCTGGAAGAAGCTGTGAGGCAGCTCCTGCACACGGCAGCCTGGCAGCCTTGCTACAGAAACCCTGCTCAATACAGACTTGTTGCCCCTGGTACCACTCACTGACACAAATGGAGTTTTCAGTTGGATAATTTGTGTGTGTGTGTTTGTGTTTCACAGCTAGAAATTGCCACTCACTAAATCATCTCCCTTAGCAAGCAAAGCTTAGATTTTAGGTCACTGAGTGGTGTTCTTGTTGCTATCTTGTTCTGAGTTGCCCAGCACAGCTTTTTTCCTTTTAGAATTGTTTCTTTATTATCTTGTTCAAGCATATGCTGCTAGACCAGGTGGCATGTTCAGCTCCTCCCTGGGGAGCAGGCTCTGACCAAAAACTCTTTGCAGAGGAGATTTTTGTAATTTTGTAGATTGGACAACCCAACACCAACTGCAGAAAGCAGAGAAAATGTCCAAGCTTTGGTAGGCCTATGAGTGGTGTATAACATCTGAATCATGAGAATTGGGAGTGTACCATGTTAAATTACAGCTCTTTCTGCATGGGATGCACTACTTGTGTATTTTTTCTTCTTTCTGGAAAAATATGAGAATATTACAATAAAAGAAAACACTGAAGTATGAACCTGCCTTAGCAGCTTTGTGATTTTTCAAGAGCTTAGAAATTGGCCCAAATACCCATTTGATTCTGCCTTCTGGAACAGTCAAAATTTGCAAAGTTTATGAAACATGTTCATAGTAAAATAGGAGACCAGATACTGAATACCTTTAAGTTACCAAAAATCCAACAAAATACAAATGACAAGAAGAAAATGTGCCCCTCCTTTCCCCCCGCCCCAGGCCTGTACTGTGATTTCTATTTTGTTCCAGAGAAAGAAGGCACAGATAAATGTATCAATGAGCTTTGCAGAGAGCTGTTGCTCAAAGACAATTCAGCAGTGTTTCCTTGGCAATATGTCAAGAGGAGGAACTACCTTATTGTTGCTGGTTTTGGCAAAGAAATCAGAGCTTTTTCAGTCCACAAATGGCAGAACATCAAAATGTTACAATGCTGTGTTCCTAGAGCTAATGAGGGGGTTCTTTCATTCATAGAAAGATCTATGAATGTACAGAATCCACATTTCACACTGTGCTGTGTAAAAAGCAGAAGCTTGTAATCAGAAGTTCTAGAGATCAGGGAGAGAAGGCTTTTTTAAAAACTCTGTTTCATTTTATGGCCTTGAGGCAAGCCAGGCCACATGCCTGCACCTCCATTTCCCCAGCAGCAGGCTGGAGACAAGAAGAGCCATCCCATGGGGCCACCGAGAGTCCAAATAGATCATTTCTGAAAGAATTGAGACTGGCTTATAGAACTTAGTATATAAGTGTGAAATAATAACATGCAAACTAATGAAATATGATCAGACCTGTCACTGCTCATTTTCTGCTGTATGCTCCTTGGGAAAAAATGCACTGAGTGAGTAAGATCTAAAATACTCCAATGCTACATCTGAACAACCGCTGGGAAGTGGAGCAATACTTATTTCAGATTCTAATCTGTATTACCACCACCTCAATCATTATTGTATCATTTTTACATAGTGAATTGCAGCTTCGCTCCTGCCTTTTCTTGGCTCTCATTCTAAAAGGCTTGTTTTACCCATTGTTTTCTACTTTTTCTTTCCTAAATATTTTATTTGATTGCCAACATATCTGCATAATGACACCTCTCCTTCAATTATATGCTCATTTTTCTCTTGGGCTCAGAACTCCTCTAAAGAAAAAGAAGGATCATCCCTGTGTGAGCTGTTCCCTCCCTTGCCCTGCCATGAGTTTTCTATGTGAGACCAGGCAAAATCATTTAGGATGTCCTGTACCTGCAGCCTGATTGCCTGTTGGAGCAACCACCCCCCTAATCTGGAGGAGCTTCTCCTGTAGTACCTTTGGCATTAGTTTAAGTCCTTTTCACTCCTGCCTTGGAAATCAATATGTTACTTCAGTGCTGGGCCTCCCACGCAGTTCTGCCAGGTTCATCTACATCCTGCAGTCTCCTCACTCATTTGTCCTCACTTCCCTCCCACACCTTGTTCCACCATGCTACTACCTCCATCTGCACTCCACAAACTGAAAATACACCAGCTTTGCCTCTCTCTTTTCATCCCAACACAATCCAGTCCTAGTTAGAGGGCTCCTACTTTTTCAGACTCTAATTTTCACCTTCAGTTGCAAAGTGTAGAGAAAGAGGGGGATTTCAAGGTTCTTCACCTCTGAAATACAGCTGTGTGTAGTGGGCTTCCTTCTTTCAGGGTTTCCTATGACACAGTGCTTTCTTGGCATCCTTTGCACTCCACAGATGAGAGGCTCTTTAGTGGCTGTAGAATTCTCTGAGAGCTACAGGTTCTTTTTTTTCCTTCTTTTACACTTGCAAGTTTTCTGTAATCACCTGAAGCCCATGACTGTGTATTACTCCATGCATTTTTCCCACCCTGTGTTTCACTATTCATTTCCACTCTGTGGTGGGAGGTGTGGCAGAAAATGTGGATGTTTTTGTGTTCCAGGTGTGTTTGGGATGAGCGTGGTGTGATGTACAGAAAATAAGGTGCAGGAAGTAGCCACACTTCTGGGTGTGTGGCCATAGTGATGTGTTCACAGGTGTGCATTCACTGTGGGAATGATGTGGGATGTGAGGCATTTTCACCTGCTCACTGGCTGCAGAATATCTTTGAACCCCAGGTCATGGAGACAGGGGATGGCTGCTGCATGAGGGAACATCCCAGCCTCCTGTCATCTCTGAGAGAGAAGGTGGCTGGACATCAAAAGGGTAAGGAAAGCTTTCTGTTCCTGCTAATCTTGCTGGGAAAAGGGCAGGTGCTACTGGAGGAATAGCAGAACACCTCAGGATGCACAAGGCAAAGAAAAGCTGAAGGGTTTACTCCAAGGAGAACTCTCTTTGTACAAGTGTATACACCGTGAACTCCTGATCTCCCTGACACATTAGGAAACACTCTCAAGTTCTGTAGGCAGCTGCCATCCTCTTGTCACCCGCTGGTCTCCATCAGGCCCTTGGGAACAGCATCCATAATGCTGAGTACTAGCAGAAGGGATCATATCTGGGAGAGCAAAGCCAGATTTTCAGCAGCAAGGAAATAGTCTGCAGAGTTGGTGGCAGCTATGACACTTGCCACATGTGCTGGGAGCACTGAATGGCAATGCTTTTGCCCTAGTAAACAGCAGAGAGTTATATCCTCTGCAAACAGCAGGGATTTATTAATGTAGGGATTTACATTCACTGACCTAAAGGTCTGCTGCTACGTGGAAAATTGTAAAGGGGTCAAGTAGTAAGCTAGCAAACCAAACCTGCAAAGGTTATATCCATTGGCTCAAGGATGGCGAGGCACAAGCACTGCTGCCTCCTGAAAGCTCTCTGGATTTCTGAATGGTGTGTGGACACTGCAGGAGGCAGCTCAAGTGGTAAAGAGAGGGTTGCGACAAAACCCAAAACACGTCCTGAGCTCTGACAGACTCCTCCCAGATATGGGGGGAATAAAGAGTGGTCAGGAAACGAATCAGATCAGTTTTTCCTTCAACTAATAATTCAGTACATTCAATCTTAATGAATTTCTAGCAATGTCCTCATTTGAAAGTTAGGACCTTTATGTGCTCCCCCTGCTTCCATGTATCGCTCTTTTTAGCATTTATTAACAATCTTTTAATTCCCAAGGACCAATACAACATGCATTGGCCAGAGTGCAAAATCAGAGAGAATCAGACCCTTCCTTTACAGAAAAGTGCTGCAAGATCCAGCTTTTTTCAGTAGAATATTAACTAATTCCTGTAGCACATCTCTATGCAGGCCTGAGCTGTGCTTTGGGATGCCTGCAAGCTTCCAGGAGCACAAACAGCTCCTAAAGATTGGCAACACGAGCTGGGGCTGCTGTTGTTCGTGGTCAGCTGTGCTCTGCTTGGGTCAGTCCTGCAAATGCCATGCCAATTACAAGCTCTGCAGTCACCCTTTGTGCCTCGCCCTGGGGAAGCATTCATCTGAGACTGAGTGACAATGAGCTGGACTTTCTCCCTCTGGTAGTCTTATTTCTGTTTCAATCAGTGTTTCTTTAATCTCAGACATGACTATTTTATGGAAGGGAAAACATCAGTGTTTAGCATGATTTGGAACTTTTTATATCAGTCCGTATATGTTCTTCACAGTGATGTTGTAAGGCCCCAAGATAAGTGATCTCTTAACTTGGGTAGTCTCTGCTCCAGGAAAATATTTTCTTCAAAGGAAAGCATCAGGATGACTGGTGAAAGGATCCCAGGTGCAGTAACAGTGACCAAGGAAGAGTATTAATTATTTAACCTCTTTAAACCAGCTGAGCTCATCATTTCCATCAGGCCTTGCTTTAATACCATTTCTATAACCCACAGAACAAAGGTTATAAATAAAACAGCCTTGGAGCACAAGCTAATACTCCACGTTTGGACCAGGTAAATTACATTCAGCATTGTACTGGCCTGCACATTTTGTGTTAGTGCCTCTCAGCAATGGCACTGATACGAGCATGCAAAGCAGCATGGCAGGTACAAATATCCCTGTGGCACCATTTTCCAAGGAAAGGGATGAGAGGGAGAGTGAGAGATGACTACTTAGATATATTTTATACCACTTTACTACTTGAGCCAGCAGACAATACCACAACCCACACAGAAAAATCTTCACTGTATTTGAAACTGAAATTCAAATTATTTCAGCTAATAGTGTATGCTTTTATCTGCATCTATGCCCATCTGGCTGTAGTCACAGCAGCATTCTGCCATACGGGGGCAGCTTGTTTCAGTCACAGTGGTGGGTATGAGCACAGAAATTGCTGCTATGGGCAGGCTCTAATTCAGGATTAATTACTGCCTCTCCCTCAGTAGCAGCAACAGAAGCTCTCACAGTGGTTCCCCTCTGTATTCAACGGGAAGAGAAGGTCCTCTTAAGCATAGCAAGTTTTACTCCTGTGAATTTCACTGTTGTAATTCTTGACTTTATCACTCCAAGGAACTCCCTTGCTCGGTGCTCAGGAGCCAATGGTCACTGGAGCATCGCCATGGCCCATTCCTGCTCCCTCAGCCAAAGGGATCCACACAAACCACAGGTGACATGGAAGGAGGGAGGGAGGGGCAGGAAGCGGCACGTCTGTCACTGCTTCTCCAGATGACAGCATGCATCCCTTTCCTCCTCACGCACTGCCAGAACCTGGCTTGGAGTCATGCTGCTGAACAAATGGCACCCAATGGTTTTGCCAGCTCCCAGCAGGACTCCTTCCCCCTCAACACACAAATATCCACAAGGAAAAGCAGCCTCATTTGTCACTACTCCAGGCTTCCTTTTCAAAGAATCCCAGATTTTCTTATCTTTGCTCTCCTACCTTTAGAGGACCCTGTGGCATGGCAGACTCCCTGGGCCTCTCCCACTTCTTCCCATGGCGAGTTCCACCTCAGCATGGGCTTGGTGACACAGGAAGGAGAAATGGCTCCGTGAGGGTCATGGCTGGCACAGCACACGGGACCTGGCCTACTGCACCCTCCAGAGGGAGTGGGGCACAGCCAGAGGTGGTGACAAGCCCCATCCATAGGTGACAAGGCAGGAATCCCTCTGGCAAGCCAGGGCCTGGCAAAGGCAGGGCTGAGAGCAGGGCCTCGGTGGGCTCATGACTGTGCAGGACCAAGGACAGGGCCTTGGTGGGCTCATGGCTGCACAAGGCTGAGGGCACGGCTGAGGGCAGGGCTGACTTCTCTTGTCACCCGCTGGTCTCCATTGAGGGCAGGGCCTCATGGCTGTGCAGAGCTGAGGGCAGGGCCTTGGCAGGCTCATGGCTGTGCAAGGCTGAGGGCAGGGCCTCATGGCTGTGCAGAGCTGAGGGCACCTGCAGGCCAGCCCTGCTGCAGCAGTGCCAGCACCGCTGCCCACAGTCCTGAGGAGCTGACAGGGACAGTGCCAGGACAGATACAAACAGTCCTGGGCCACTGGCATCAGAACAGGTGGCCTGAGGTGTCTGGCAGGGACAGGCAGGGAGGATGGTGCTGCCCAGGCCCCATCACTCTTCAGGGCCTTAAAATGGCAGAAAATGCATCAGTGTATTCATTATGCATCTTTAGACTTTCTCACATCATCCAGGTCTAATTAAAGTTCCCACTGGTGGCACGGCAAGGCACAGCTAGGTGTGTATGTGACAATACCAGCAAAAATAGGAGATGGGACTTGTCCTGGTAGACAGGTCAGAGTAAAGCTGGGGCTGTGGAAAAAACTAGCAGCAAAAGTTCTGGCAAAGTTGTCCCTTTATCCATAAACCCACATTGTGAAGAAATGCTAGTCACCCATTTTGGACCAATCTGTGATTTTCAAATGCATCTTTATTGATAAGTTGATTAAGCTCTAGTCTGAACTTTATTTTACAAGAACCTGCAGCTAACCAACACGAAAAAATTACCATCATTACCTTGCACAATACTAGCACAAAAACAGAAATGCCACAATTCAGTTGAAAGAACTGTAAAAGAACTAAATTAAATCATAAACTCTACACGTAACAAACAGTTGTGATTAGTCCCACGTGTCATTTATAAACCCAGCACTGGGAGGGGAGAACTGAACACAAAGCCAAGCACCCCAGATGCCAACTCTTTCTCCCCTGAGTGTGCTTAACCATGTGCTTGGCATGAACAAGTGGGACAGCAGCAGAGAGATGCACACCATCTGCCTGTGTCTTCTCTTTTATCCTAGAAAGCCTCCTGGGTCTGTTCTCTGCTTCAGAATATTCAGAGCTTCCTAAAACAAGAGATTGATGCAGATTTGCACCAAAAGGATGTGAAGAGAGCCTGGTAGTTCAAGGAGAGTGAGTCTAACAGAGAGGACTGAGCAGTGTAGGCAGAAACTGAAGTTACCTAAGTTGGCAGTAGGTACAACTCATCCCAACACATTTATTCCAGATGAACACAGGATGGAACAGCAAACCTGAAGTTCAGGATGTAATACTGGGGATATTACGCCACCCACTTCATCCTTTGCTCCTTCATTTTCTCTCTGCCCGTTCTGACTACTCTGTCTGCACCCTTTGTGGTTCCTCCCTTCTCTCCCATTCTTCTGGTACTTCCCACCCACACCACAGAGGCAGTAACCCTCCTGCCCCACCACACTGCCTTCCCTGACCTTCACAGAGTTTTGCCAGTAACTCCCACTTGACACTCCCATGAGCTCTCCTGCCTCATGCACCTCCATGTAACAACAGTCAGAGAAGGCTGAAACCTGATTTCCTGTTCCCCACACTCAGAGGAACCCTCACCTTGATTTCTCATTCCTGAGGAACCCTGAGAATGGAGATCTAACTTTACAGATAAGTCAACTGAGCAAACACCTTCAACTTAATTTGGAATTTGCCTGTATTTGCATTCTTCTCTTTTCTTCCCTCTTGGTCCCTCTCTTAAATGTAGGAATGTTTACAGTAATTCAGGCCTAGTTCTCTGATTTTAAATAAGACCCCAGAATTTTCCTGAAAGTCAGCTCACTCTCCAAGACCCATTCCTTCATCATAGTTATGGCAGTAATGGGAAAATCTGCTGTTCATGCCACTGGGAAAAACTGCTTCGGCATGACAGCATAAGGCTTGCACAGGACAGCACCCATCTGGCACCCTTCTAAGAACAACACTGGCTTAAAAGAAAATAATTTAAGAAAAAAAAATCTACAGATACTGTATTCTCTTTTCCCTTCAAGTCTAAAAGAACCTCTCTTGTGGCATAGAGAGGCACTGTTACCCAATCACAAAAAGCCAGCAGAACACATGTGGCAGTGACTGATTTCCTACGCTTGTGCACATGGTGTACAGGGATGAGACGTGGAAGGGAAGGCTAAACCCACAGGAATTCTGCCATCTCCAAAATCTGCAGAAGACTGGTACAAGGACAACACTGATAGATAATTTTCTGTGTTCACCAAAAGCAAGACCACTGTTAGTTAGTTGCCTTAATGCACAGCAAGGGTGACTAAAGTTAGGTATCAGGAAAAGCAATCTCAGTTGTAGGCTAGCTAGGAACTGAACGGACAATCTCAGCAACCTCCAGGATCTTCTGCAGTGAAGTTCAGTTAGAACAAGTGATGAGCAGCTACGGTGAACATGTTTGGGATACTCAGTCCTGTCTCAGAGCTGGTGAGGGCTCCTGAGGTCCTTTCTAGCCCTGTGCTTTATCAGTTGACTACACTGAAAAGAACAAAAGGGTCATTTTTCTGTCTAGCAGTTGCAATTAAAGCAACAAGAGAAAAAAAAATAAATTGAAGAATCTTTCCTTGCTTTACCCAACCTTCGTTTCTCACAGCTGAGGAGTTCCTAGCCCCCAGAGTAAGCCCTTCTAATACTGATGGACAGAGCTACCAGCCCTTTTAATACTGATGGAAATGATGAGAAACACAATAACCTTGCAACAATTCACAGGTAGCAGCTGAGTGAGGACTGTCAGCACAGGACAGCCTTGTGTGGGCAGAGTGAAGGGCTTCACAGCTCACTGAACAAGACAGGGAGCCATGGACAAGACAGGACAAGGTCAGTGTACAATAGATAGCATGCCTTCTTCATCACATGAAAGGGTTACATGAAAATGGCCATCCTGCCCAGTCACTCTCCTGGAGTTTCACTACACTGGCTTGTCTAGCAGCCTCCAGCACTAACTACTTCCAGCTGTGGCAAGAGAAGAATTGTGAACAGTGAAGTTTCCCCAACCCCCAGTGTGGAACCTCTGATTAATCTTCAAGTTCACCCTGTCCCCCTACCTTGACTCCCCTCAATTTAAAAAATAATGGTTATAATTAATGCGTGGAAGCTGATGACATTGTGCATGTGGTTCACCTCCAGTTCTCTTTTTCTCTTCTCATGCATCCTCCTCCTGCCTCTCCAGCAACCCCCTCCCTGCCAATCCATTCCATCAGTCCATCCAGCCTGCATGCCTGGGGGGCTGCTGCTCACTTGCCATAGACGCTCTCATCGCTGTAGGCCACATAGAGAAAATAGTCCTCCTCGTGGTTATCCTGCCAGGGAACAAAGGGACAAAGTGAGGAGCCAAAGCTGGAAATCCACTGCATGTGAGAAAGCTCAACCCAGAGATCATTGTAACATGAGCAGGTAACTTCTCTTCCACTGTTCCTCTGCGTTTACATCAAAGGCTTCGATTCCCAAGACCAAAGAGAATTCTGGCCACAGGTCTGCTTCTACATACATGCAGGACACATTTCTGTACACAGGGAATTTACTTGAAGAGTCACAGCCAGGCTGTGTTGCAAGCATGGAACAGAAACAGCTCTGACTGTTCACCAGTATCTCAGTAGTGGTATGGTCTTAAGATCGAGAGAGAGACTTGGACAGATTCAACAAGTCAAAAATCACCTCTAGATGGTATTTTTAATTTTTCAAAACACTTTGACAAGTGGCTGTATTTCTAAGCCCTCTTCTACATAAGGGCAGTAGAGCTGAGATGTTAAATGATTACACTGACACAAAAATTCTGCAGAGTGCCAGCAACAGAGCTCTGACCTCAGCTCTGGACAGCCACACTTTCCTTTGATGTGTTCAGATTTGGAAAGCATCCTGCCTTTGTTATCTTTCATTATCTTCATCAGTACACAGACTGATGAAGTGTCCAGTTATTGTCAAAAAGTGACAGGCTCACAGCACCCCGCCAGAGCTTTTATTAAAACACCCAGCAGAAGGAGAAATCAAGGAGAAATCAATCCAAGCTGCAAACCGCCCAAGATATAATGGCTACAGAACTGAGGAATATCAGTTATATCCAAAGGCATATCCAATATGCCTTTAAGGTTGATCAAATAACACTGCTGAGTAGAAACAGTGGGCAGCAGTGCTCACAGCATCCTAGACAACTCTCACTTAAACAAAGAAAAAGTAATTCTAGACAAAGAATAAGTGTTCCCTAAGAAAGCATTTATAGACAGATGGATGTGCAGTGATACTGGCCCTTTTACTATCTTTTTACTTACTTTTACTGGCTAAAAGGAAATCTCTTTTTTTATACACAGCAAAACTTATGTTCTCCACTCTCCCCAGCCCCAATCCTTCTTCTGAAAAGGAAGTGGTTTATCTCAATACCTTGTTAAAATAGTAGGACCAGTACATCACTGCTGGGGTAACTATTTGCTACAACCCTTTCAACTGGCAAACAACTAGTTGAATTGATAAGGCTCCCCAGGCGCCTAACTGGAGGATGGAACTCCCCTGACCAGGTGACAGGATACAGCTCAGGGCAAGAGGGTCCCTGTGTTTAGGCATCAGTGACCAAGTTGAAACCACTGACACTTCTGGACATTGTTCCTGCCAACAAAAGGCAGGAGAAAAGGGCCAAGCTTACCTCATAGAGCTGGCCCATGGTAGCACTGGTGGGAGGGATGGTGTTATTGACGAAGAAGAACAAAGCATCTTCCGGCCTCAAGTGGATCCGCTTCCGGATTAAGAAGTAGAATTGACCAACTGAAGAGGAACAAAGAATGCCTTAGATGCAAAAAGAATGTTGGATGGGTTTTTTTGTTGCTGTTGTTGCTGTTTGTTTTTGTATTTTAAACCTAACCATGGATGTTTTCTTTTGGTGGTAGAAGTCACATGCTGTATGTAAAATGTAGGGGAAAATGAACAATGCTGGGAAAAAAGCAATAGAGGAAAGCAGTAACTTCATGACTGTAACCACAGCAGCAGCCAATCCACTCAGAGCTAGCAGCTTCTCAGGTACACACCTCATGCCATGTCCCCTCTAAATCCACACTCCATCTACTATGGTATGAAATGCTCTACTGAGGGGATTGGTGGGAAGATGTTTAACTAGCTTAACCTTTGAATCCTAGCGATCAAAGTCAACTTAGAGAATTTAACCTTGGTGTAAATGGTTATACCATTCCTGGAAAAAGAAGATCCTTATTATTTACTTGAACTAAGTTGCACAAGAAAGTTTTTCACAGTCCATTAAATACTGCAAGAAAAAGAAATACTGTTCCTTTAACTCATTCATGTTCTTAAATAAAAACAGATGTAGTCACACTCAAGATCACCATGACCATTCAGAAAAAGAACTTTGCAGTTATGACTAGAGCCACAGGGGTGGAAAAGGGTGGGACTATTGCAAGGACTTGTGTCTTTCTGCAACAGGAGTACACCCTCTGGCAACTCTGCAGCAAGGTCATCATTGACTGGTGATGATGACACTGTTCATGACACATAATTTAGTCACTGTCGTCGTGGTTAGAACTCAGCTGTGACACACTAGCTAAGCCAGTGAGATACCTCAAAAGATCTCAGAGAATTCTGCATGTTGTAATCCAGGCTATAAGGTATAAATATAACAAGGACAGCAGATAAATGTGATGTTAAGCCTGTCTGGGTATTTTCCTTGTGCTGATCACAGAGCATTTCTGAGACCCTCTCACTGAAAATTAGGAAGAAAGGAGGTAGATGTTGTTACCTGTGAGGTCAGAAGGCACGAGATACTTTCTTTTGTCTAAGTCAGGTACTCTGGCCTTGGGTGCTTTTTCCACGATTACCTGGAAAAAGAAAGAGAAAGTGAGAAACAGATGATAAGTATCATAAACCAAAATGGTTCCAAAAGCATTAGTGCATAAGGATATAACCCTTTGATGGTGCTACTAGGCCTTTAGGTATTTAATCTGTAAAAAATACACAACATTAAAGAACACGCAGGTGAGATGACTTAAAGAACAGAAGACAAAATCACTCCCAATAGCTGTGCTGGGAGCCCAAGGGTGCAGCAGTCAGAATGGTGAGTGGAAAAAAGAGTCCAGAATAGACATAAAAATAAACCATAATGGCTGAGGAAAAAAAAATAAATTAGGACACATTGATGTTCCCAATTCAGGTTAATTTTGTGTGATGAAGCTGTCAGGAGGCTAATACACGAACACAAGTTAAGTTAAACTGTTTCCAGGTTACAGTTCCAAACTGCCTTGCACAAAATCAGCCCTACTCCCAGTAGTCCCACATCCTAATTTCTACTTTCACCAATACCAAGTGCTCCAGAATGAAGCAAAGAATTAAAGAGAAAATACAGCTCATTGGAGGTTTTGGTTTTTTTTTTTAAATCTCCAGTTCTTCAGGAGTTATCATCTACTCTGAAATCCATATCCTTTAAGTTTACTATCTATATTTCACATAGATAGGGACATTTCCTTAATCATATAAACATACGATAATTAAAACCAGCCTACCATCTCAGCAACTGGACCTACAGAAACCTCTGATACAAAATACTAATTTCCTTATATTCTAACACAGAAAAATACAAAGCTCAGCAGCTTTAAGGTCAAAAAGACCAAGAGGTCTTCTGCTAAAAGATAATTTTTGTTAGCAGAGCTAGGCAAAATATTTACCTCAGAAACAGGAAGTATTCCGAGTGATCTGATCTGCTTTTCCATTGAAACCTTTGGAACTACTGTGTTTGTGCAGAAAAAAACCTGCAGGTTGTTTTTGTGAAAAGTATTTTTGAACTGGTAAAACATACATCACATTTCAATCTACATGGCTTCTTGTTCTGCAGAAGCCATTCTGACCACCAAAACTAAATCTAAAGCTGGATTTTCTGAACTTCCTAAACTTTTTAATTTCCTTAGACCCCATAATTGTAAATACTCCACCTGAGACACTGTGGGACTAATTTCTAAGGGTTCCATGCTCCCACAGCCCTTTGGCAACCCAAATCAGCAAATACAGCTATTGTGTAAGAGAAAAGGCTGAACTGCTGTGGACTAAGCCTACTTTGGAAGCAAAATGATGTTGCCCCACCAGTGAGACACCACCCCAGAACAAAATGTTATCATGAGCTTGGTGTATTTAGCCTGGACACGGTGCTACGATAACCTGAATCCTTCTAGAGCCAAGTGAGTGTCTGCAAAATATCTCACACCAGAGAGGTACCAACTAGGACACCTTTTCCCTGTGCTCCATTTGAATGTTGCCAACACAGCCAAATCCCCTGAAATTTCCAGGTTTGATTTTAAAATAGAAACATGGTTGCCTCAGCTACTTCAATATTTTCAAGCACCTAAGTTAGAACAAGGCACTCAAGCTCTTTCAGGCAGTTTGAGGTAAGACATACATTTCCATACAAGATGCAGCTGGTAAATGCTGTCAGGGAAGGACAGTACCACAATCTCACTGAAAAGGTGCAGGCTGAACAGAAACAGCACTTTTCACATTTTTTACCAGCACAGCCAAACAAGCCAGTATCTAACACAATAAACTGCAGTGGGGACAAACCTTTAGTTCTTGCCTCCAATTTAAAAAACTACTGACAAGCCAAACTGCTTGCTGTTACTACCCTGACCTGGGGAAGGGGGAAGGAGGGGGATTGTAGATTGGTCATTAAATAATAAAGGAAAAGAAGTCATGCCTATGAGAATGAGGTGTGTGTTGAGACTTCTAAGCCCCTAGGAAAGATTTAGGAAAGATTTAAATCAGACCACTGATTTAAGAGATCTTAGCAGACACCTCCCTCCTGCAAAGATACAGGGAAGGAATGGAGGTGCTCTGCTAATCTGACTGGCAACTGCACTCAGTCTGCTGGATAACGCAGGTTATCTCTTCTGAAGCACTAAACCCTTCACATACATAAAAAACCTACAAGGAAAATCCCAAGGGCAGAATACAGACTATCTACGTTTGCATTGATGAGTGGTGACTGTGATAATGCAGGGCAGTAAAATCTCATCAAAATGCTGAGATGTATCACGGCACTGCAGCGTAGGCAGCCAAAAGGATTACATCCTCAAGGATCCTGCTGTCAGGAAGGGCAGACACAGAAGTGATGTGAAGAACAGAGTGCTGCATTCATTTTTTGTATGCAGCCCTGCCAAGAGGCTATCCTTCGTAATTCACATCTGGGCCTTGCTGTGCATCATTTACAATTACTCTTGCCTCCAGCACACCTTATTATTCTGGTCCTGGTTTTCTTTGCAAAGTTCTGCTGATGCCCCCCCATCTTGACCTCCTTTACCTCCTGCCAGACTGGGCCTCATCCTGGGCTCCCCACAGGGCTCTTCCTGACACATTTGTCATGGCCTGCTGTGCGATCTGCCACGTTAATCCTCAGTTCATACCTTGTTTCATGCCAGACCTACAAAGCCCCTACCATAAGTACCCAAGCCCATACACTTCAAGCTGACCTGCTGTATGCTCAACCTATGCTGTGCCAGGCCTCCCAAAACCAGAGAGAACAAAGGCAGCCAAATACTGACTTCCAAAAACTTTTTCAAGTCCATTTGAGAGTCGCTCCCAAGATAAAAAAAATGCTGTTAGCCTGCAGGGAAAATACGGGGTGAAACTGTTCCCCCTTTGTCCTTAGTTTTACAGGGGGTCCCAGTTTTTTTGAATGTAGTACACTTGTGCAGTAAATGTAGGGCAGATCTCTCCAGCAGGGATGGAAAAAAAGAATACTTGCAAAATGTTTATTAAAAAAGGAAAAAACCTCACTCTATACTTAATTAGATTTGTCATTTCTTTTTTTTATATAACTATTCGGAATTATTAAGGCAGAAGTTTCCCACAGGCACTCCAAAGAGGCCTAAGAATGAGGAAGCAAAATTTAGCTAGATGACCTTGCATTCCAAATGACATTTTCTCCACAGGATGATTAAATAGGAGGGCAAAAGGATTGAGAAGTATAATTTTTTTTTTTTGCTCTGTATATATGTATATCCTCTTCTGTATGCAAAGGAAAAGAGCAAGGCAATATCGAAAAGACAAGCCAAGATGAAGTAAAATAACAGGGACGTATGAGATGACCCGGATGAGGACCATGTTCAGCATGAAGAGTACCCGGTTAACCCACTCACTGATCTCTGTCTTCACAGAAACAAGGGTGAGCTCCTTCTCCACTCACCCCCACGCACGCCAGAAAAAGATCGGCAGCGTTCCCACTGTGGAGTTACTGCGGATCCCAGGGAAAAAGGTGTATTCCACCTCGCACCCACCCACCCACACTGCAGCCCTTCCCGCATCAAAAATAGCCCCAGCTTTGCACTAAGGAGAAAAGCAGCCGGGGATTTCAATCAGATCAGCGAGATCTCGATCATCTGTACTAAACTCATTTCTTTCGCCTTCAAATTAAGGCGAGCAGCAGCCGACGGTCGGCACGGAAAACAAAGGCGGCGGAGCCCGGGCCCGCAGCCTTGGCCGCCCTGGCAGCGCGCACTCACGGGGACTCTGTCGGGGTATTTCTTCCGGATCTTCTCCCCTTCTTTTTTCCTGTACTCGAACGGGTGGTCTTCCTTGTACTGGAACTTCATGGCGCCCGGCTATCCCTCCGCTCGCGGCTGCTGCTGCTGCGCNGGAGACACCGCCGCGACCCCGCCGCGGTGTGACGTCACGCGGAGGTGCCCCCCGAGCCGAGCCGAGCCGTGACGTCACGGGGATGTGCCCCTGGAGCAGAGCCGCGCTTTGACGTCACGGGGAGGCTCCGCGCTGCCCAGGATGGGGAGAGGTGGGGGGGACAAGGAGGGGCGCGTCGCTTTCCAGCTCGGCGCGTTCTGTTCGTGCATTGATTTATTGCCCGGCAGTATGTAAACAAACAAACAAATATTTAGAAACAATAATTTTTAAAAGTTGTTGTTGTTGTTGTTGTTTAAAGGCAGCAAACTGCGGCACTCCACCCACCCGCGCTGCTGCTCGCTCCGTGCCCAGCGCCCTGTGGGTCTCCGGCTTGGGGCTCCCCGGGTGAGGCCTGAATGCCCCCGCTTGTCCCAATGAATGTGACCTGTGCTCTTTGTGGCTGTGAGATGCAACAACAACAACAACAACAACAACAACAACTTGTTTGTTCTCAGGCCGTCCCCGTGGCTGTTGGATCTGGATTGTTGCCTTGTTTGTAGCATCTCGGTGGCGGAAAGCGTGCCATGGGATGTGTCATACTAGATGCGTGTTGCAAACACGCTAAAGGTAACTGCAAACAAGCCAAAACAGTGAGCCTGTTTTGGTCCAGTTACTCACCTGACACGTACAATATATCGGTTTTTCCCCCCTAGGAGTAGAGGGACTCACAATTATTCATTGATCAGCAGAGAAGCAGGTACTAGTGAATGGCTCAGCATGCTCAAATCAGGACAAAAATCAATTGCTGCTACCCTAGGGACAATGAATTGGATTGTATTAAATAATTTTTTCTTTGCATACTTTACCCAGAGGAAGCAGAATTTTGCCAAGGCTGATCTTTTATCTGTGCAGGTGTTTTAGTTGTAGTAGAATATGAGTGGAACGGCCAGATGCACAAGGTGGTTGATTCTCCATGGTCACACCATGGAGGCAGAGGTAAAAAGACCCAGATTTCCTAATTCAACCCTATGTCTTGACTAAGGATGAACAGGGGTAGGAAAAGATGTGTTGGGGTGTGATTTTTCTCAATGGAATCACGACACCTACTTTTGGATGGCCAAAGTGTGTCTGCAAAAACTCTGGCAGGTCCTCCACTCTCTAAGCATTTATTACTGGTACTTTTAAAATACTAAATGCTTTTATTTAGTATGGGGTAGTATGACCTCGTGCTAATAATCAGTTCCAGCGGGTGCATGCCCAAATCTCCTAAGGATAAAGCAGCCCACAGTGGGAATGTCACCAGCCAGAGTGTTCCAGCCTTCCTAGTTCATGTGCCTAAGGTTTGTACAGGAAGCACCATCAACAATTTCTGTCTGTCCTAGGACATGTAAACATTCTCCCATATTTGCCACATAGTGTCAGAGGAGCTCAGAGGGGTGAGTCAGAAGGAAGGCATATTATTTTTTTGCAGTCCCATAGCAAATGGCTGGGATTGAAGGAGCCCCAGGGTTTAGACCCACGGAAAATTCTGGTTTCATGGCGGTAAACCTTTATATAAAAGCCTGTATTTGGCCTCCTTGCTTCCTAACTGCCTGCAGCATAGCAGTTGCTGGAGTGTACTGAAGGTCTGTAGTGATACCTCTTCCTCAAGGACAAAATAGAGGAAGTTTTCTAGCAGTTTCACCTAAGCCACCAACATATTCTGGTAATTTAAACAGACTGATCTCAAACTCATCTTATCCTGTGAATTGCTGTTTTTATCCCCAGAACTGCTCCCAAGGCAGCTAAGATAAGACCTGGTTTAAATTTCTCATGACAAATCAGAGAGAAGTGCCAGGTTTTTTTCCCCGTTCTGATGCAAAGACATGGCCCTGTGAGCAGATTGCTAGGTGACTTCTCCTCAGCAAATCCCCTGACTGAACTCTCTCCCTGCCCTGATGGTGCAGCCCTGGATGTACAGCCCCAGGACTCGCTCCTCCTGCTTCCCCACTTTGTCAGGCTCTGAATTCCCAGCTCTCTCCTTCAGCTTCAATAATAACAATAACGTCACTGGCAAAACAGGCAGGAAGATGATACATGCAGAAGCAGTGACAAACACCTAAACATGTGACTTAGGGTTGTTAAAATGTCAGCCCATGGGCATGTGACAAACCTCACGTTCTGGATTTGTTTGCCAGAGGGAGGAACTGGAAATGGTGTTGGCTAATTCTCCTATCCTGAACTGCCAGCACAAAGTGGTCCTTCACAGACTGTCAAAACAATGTATTTTCTCTTAACCTAGAGTGTCAGAACAGCTCTGAGCACATACTATACTGCTGTGAGTATATGCTGCTCGTGTGAGTACATTCCACAAGAGATTTCCCAAGTGTTGCCAATGCTGCAGCCACAGGAGCAGGAGACAAAAATATTTGCACAGAATCTGGAGGCAGGGTTTGCAGCCTGTGCCATACTATACAGTCCTTCTACTTATAACTCTGGACTCCCTTGGATATTTCTTTCATTATTACCTCCCCTTGGGTAATTTATGCCTCTACAGACCTTTTTTTCTTTTTTTTTTCTTTCTTTTTTTTTTNTTTTTTTTTTTTTTTTTTTCTTAATCTTTAGTGTGAGCTCTGCATATCAAAGTGTCTTTTGTCAGAAAATTTGTGCTTTGTGGCCTGGGTGGTGATTAAACCACAGATGACATACCTGAAGGCCCTTGTTATTCTGATCTGCTCGCTGCCATCCATGGCACAGTCCTTGCCTGGTGTCTCTCCTGTATCCCTTGTGACTGGTCACCAGTTTCTCTTGGCACTGGATCTGTAGCACCTTCAGAGCCAGTGTGTGCACATTGAACTTGGATGAGGGCACAGGGTTAGTCACTCCCAGTAAACAATGTCTAATTGTCTAAATGTTTTCCTTTCCTCTTAGAAAGCAGTCTGTATTGTCCATGCTGAGCTGCTGTCTCGCTGCTCTATTTCCTACAATTTCTTTACCAAAACAGCTGCTGTTTCTTACCATACTTCTTGTATAGCCCAGCTACAGGTAAAGTTGCTTAAAGGCATACAAATGGTGTTGTGAGGAGATTAAGGAACACAATCACAATTGCTGCGTGATCAAAAGCAGCAGTAAAGAACAACACCCCAGACTTGCAAAGCAGAGTTTGCGATCCCTTTGTTCCAGCCAGTGACTGGGAGTGGCCTGTTGGGGAGGGGCATCACTGTTCCTGTGAAAACAAAGGAACAACAACAACAGTGGGGCCAGTGGGGTGTTTCTGAAAACCGATTTTTCTCGAGTACTCTGTGTTTTAGGGGAACCTAAGGGTGGCACTGTTACCAAACAAGTTAATATTTCTTTTATAGGGAGCCTGTGCAGCCCTGTGGGGAGGGAATTTGCTGTAAGGAGATTTAATCCATGAAATGGGTAATGGATGACAGGCAAGCTATGGGTGATGCCTATCTGTTAGAAAAACAAATTACAAATATAGGGACTGACATGATTCAGTGCTCTTACACCGGAGGGAGAAATTTGTTGTTGAGACCTGGACACAAAGAATGCAGAATTTATAAACCACAAAGACACTTACAGAAACTGGAGATGAAGGAGGAACTAACAAAGACAACTACTGAGATTGTCTCTATCTGGGAAAAAGAAAAAAATAGTAAAAAAATACTAAGAATGTGGATTAATTAGCATTGGAAGCAATAAATAACAATAGGTGATAGAATACTAGTTATAGAAGAGAACTACGTAGCTTGTAAGCCAATGAACACTAATTTCTTTTTTTGCTCAAATAGTTAAAGTTTTGATAACTGGCATGTTCTGTGGAGCTATCCCCATGTACCCTAACTGAATAAAGTAATGTCGACTTTCTACCCTAACAAACTGGTTAAAGAGTTTACTTCCCACCTTTTGGTGGCAATAAAGGAGGTGTAAAGGTGTTAAAAGTTTTTTCTTTTTCCTAAGATGGTAAATATGGGAGTGGGGCCACCTTCATAGCTCCCAAGAGAAGGGATCCCAAAGGGTTCCCCATTGGGTTGTGTCCTAAGGAACTGGAAAAGGTTGGGGGTTTGGGAGGGGTGACCCCCGGACATGAAAACACCTTGTTGAATGTTGTAATCATTGATGGCTGATACATAAACCTAATGGTTGTGAAAAGTGATAAGTTGATGGAACTGCAAATTATAATACCATTTTGCAATTAATGCTGTTTTGTAGAAGGAGTGCAATGGACCACCCAATGTATGCTTTTTTAAAATATAATTTTATTTATATTTATTTATTTGTGGGATAATCCTGATTAATGGAAGGAATGTATGTGTGTGCCTAGAGATCCGATGGTGTTAGCATTAGAAAAGAAGGGATGAGAAACCACTCAGAAAGTGCTGCTCTGGCTGCAGTCTGGGCTGAATCCCCAGTGTCAAGTCTGTGGCTGTGGGCTCCTGTGGCACAATGAGCTGGGCAAGTTTGTCCTGCAGCCGAGGGACTGGAGCAACTCAGCACTGGGGCTACTCAGGGAATGTCATGTGGAAAGGCTTTACCTTGGAACTGGAAAATTTAGGAAATTTACTGTTTCACAAGAACAAAGGAATTGGGTCCAGGAAGGAAAAGAGCCTGTCTGTCCAATCCTGAGGTGCTTTCTAAGAGACAGCTGAGCCTGACTGCAGGAAAGGCTTTCAGAATTGAAAGATGCTTTAATGAGTGCTCCTGCACTGGGACTACTGGCCTTTCTAGGCAGAACTGCTGCCCTGTGGAGCAGAGCGAACATCATGTGTTAAATGCCAGGACAGCTCAGGGTTTGCAGGCAGGATGAGCTGGATGTTCCCCCTGGAAAGCACTGTGAAGACTTCCAGGGAATTTCTGGGCTTGACAGCACTTGACACATGTTCAGGGGACTCAAATGTCTCTGCTTGCTTCAGGCTTTTACTGTGGAGTAAACAAGAGCCTTCCAGGAAATGTTCTGCAGCTTAGTGAAGCCAGGCCTGAACAGCACTTCAGAGAGCAGCTGAGAAAATAGGTCACTCTAACAGGTGTTCCACAAACAGTTATAATTATTATTATTATTTTAAGGCCAGGCTGCATGAGGCTCTGAGCAACCTGGTCTAGCAGGAGGTGTCCCTGCCCATGGCAGGGGGTTTGGAACTCGATGATCTTAAAGATCCCCTCTAACCCAAACCATTCTACAATTCTAAGATCAAAGAAAAGTATAATAGCAGATGGAACATAAACTTATATGTCAGTTCTTTACTTATTCCATTCCAGTTTATCACTTGCTAATGAAACAGTTAATAATGACTAGACAATTTAGGAAGAAGTTTGTGACCTCAAAATCAAGACCCTCAATAAAATCCTTTAGATAAAAAATTCCTGTGACTGGTCAACGTCTGGGGCATCATCAAAGATGTTTTGGTTGTTCAGTTCAGCTTTATTCTATCCCTGAAGCTATTTTATCAACCTTCTCTAAATTTTTCTATGGTTTTAATGTCAACATCAGTTAGGTTCCTAAATATGTTTGGGTCCTAGTTTATGTTGGACCTTGTCCAACATTGTCCTTTTTCTTCTTATCTGCAAAATAACTGTATTTTCTGTATTTCACAGGAAAGAAGACCAACATATTAACTAAAGAGGGAATTTGGGTACTTCAGCAGGAATGGCCATCCAGGCATTTCAAAAAGATGTGACCTGTGCCTTCATATCAACATAAATATATACATGCAGTATATATCATCATGTGATATTTAATGCTGATGATGTGATATTTAATGCTTTACCTGCTTTAATGTTTTCAGGTGCTGAATCCAGGGTAGAGACAATACTGATGTAGTTCAACACTCATCTTCTCCTGACTGCCTAGTCCAAGGTTTTACAGATGGGCCATACCTATGTTCATCCAGTTTCATTAATATTTCTGGATGGTTCAACATATTTGTATTGAGAAGAGACCAGGAGAGACTCACAAATTATTCAACCTGAGAAATGGCTTGCATGTTTTAAGTGGTCTTAGTTCAACTGATTTGGTTTTGACAGCAATATCAGGAATTAAGAAATGATACTATATGAATGTATTGAAAATATGATTGAGCTTTATTTCAGAGGTTGTATTCTTGCTCCTCCCCTTGTTTGATCTTTTGGTACATATATAACATTTTTAAATTCATATATAAGAGCTTGTGACTACCATTTCAGAATTGCTATATAGCCCATTCAGAACCAGACTCTGTTCATTCTCTGTATCCTGCAGGGCATTAAGAGCACAGTCTGTACATTTACATGCAGACTGTTCCAATTTTTAAAAATCTAATTTACTATAAATGGTTGGCAATTTCCAGAAGTTTGGTGTTAATATTGGGTCGTAACAGACCTTTGCAAATGTCTTTTTTTTCTGTTTTGAAGACCTCTCTGCCATCCTGAGGAAACTTAGGCTAAAGGCAAGATGAAAGACCTTGTAGCCACTCTGCAGATAACTAGCCTACAAAAGGGCTCAGCACCCTGATCCTGCTGCCTGCTTATTTGTGCAAAGTGTGATTCTAGTGTTGTGTGCTTGTAATGAATGGGCTTGGAGAATGCAAATTATATCAAGGAGATGTCAAAAGGAGCCATTAGACTATGCTAGATCTGAAAATATTTGGAATTTTCGTTCTTTTCCTCCTCTTTTCTCAATTGACTAAGGAAGTTAATCTGAAATTCTTAAAACCCTGCCCACCTGAATTAGTCTCTGAATGCAACTATCCTGTATTATTTGCTGTCAAGTAAAACCAGCCATCAGTGTCCTGGGAGGGCTGGCTGGGCATCCTTGCCCTCAGCCGGTGCCTGCGGCTTTTCCTCCGGCACTGGATCCAGGTCTGGCACCTTCTGCCCCGCCTTGGCCACTGTGAACCTGCTCATGTGCAGAGCTTCTTCATACACTGGAGGGGTGTCTGAGGCAGAGATGGGAGGTGTTCCCTGGGCAGCGTTGTGGGAGTGTGCCACGGCTAATATTCTCCTGGCAGCAGGCCCAAACACTGAGTGGAGAGCTGGAAGAGAAGAGACCAAAGCTGTTTGCCTCATCCTGAAAGCACTGTGTGATTAAAGGAGGGCAGGGATATCCACAGGACATAGACTTATCTTTTTCTTTTCCTTTTCCTGCTCCTTCCCTCTTCCCTAAAAGGAGTGTGTGTGAAATCCCGCTAGCAGCATCCCACAAATCACAGAATCAGAGAATTTCTAGGTTGGAAGAGACCTTCAAGATCATCAAGTCCAACGCATGCTCTAACACCTCAGCTAGACCATGGCACTAAGTGCCACATCCAGACTTTTTTTAAACACATCCAGGGATGGTGACTCCACCACTTCCCCAGGCAGGCTATTCCAGCACTTTATCACTCTTTTCATGAAAAACTTTTCCCTAAATCCTCTCTCCTGAAATGCCACTGAAACCTGCAGCTGCCCTTATTCCACCCAAACATGTCTCACAGCTGAGCGCCTTAGTTTGTAGCAGGTACAGAGGTTGCTTTCCCTCCACCCTGCCATGAACTTCCCTCTCTGAGCCTTGGGGTGTCACCAGCTGGACTTTACGGTGCAGCCCCTCACTACACAGTGAGGGGTGTTGGATTCCCCAGGATCTGGCCAGGCCAACTCACAAGTGATGGTGCTCTGGAGGGTGCTGTCATGGTCAAACGCAATGACAGTGACCTCGTAGGGCTGAGGGCCCGACTCGTCCCCTGCCTGATGGCACTGGAAGCAGCACCTCACGCAGACAGTGACCAGGGCACACAGGAGCAGGAGCCCCCCGATCACCAGCACCAGCCTGCAGCAGGAGGGGACACAGAGTTAGGATAGAAAGGTTTTGTTTACAGACACCTCTCAATGTCTCTGGCTGCTTGCAGCTTGGTAAACCTCAAAGCTAAACAAAGTCACCTGGGGCTTTGTCCAGCTGACTTTGGACAGTATCCAGGGGTACAGATCCATAATCCCCTCGAGGGACCTGTTCAAATGCTGCACCATCCTCAGGGGAAACATTTTTTCTCCTGTCTGATCAGAATTTTCCTGTCAGCCACCTTATGAGCTTCTACTGAGCACTTCCAAGAAGTCTCTGTCTTTAATCTTCTCTCAATATTGCCCTTAGGTAGTGGAAAACTGCAATTACTTTGACCCCTTGGCTTCCACCAGACTGAAGAAACCTGGTTCTTTTTGTTGGCTCTTCAGGGGACTGGCTTCAGTTTGCCAACATCTATTGTGTACTAGAGGACCAAAACTGGGCATTCCAGACATCTCGCCATGAGTGACAAGCAGAGAGGAAAAACTGGATCTTGCAATCTTCTGACTATCCTTATTAATTCAGCCTTCTAGAAGTTCAACAACTACCATCCTTTTTAATCTCATCCTGGTGGGAATGACTAGGAAATCAGACAGAACTTACTTTAAAAATCAGTCTTTTAAAAGGCATATTGTGCCATGAATACTTTATTAAGTTTGTTCATGTGACTAAGTATGTGGAATAAAAAAGGAGGCTGGTGCATCAACTTTTGTTAAGGGCAGTGAGATATCTGAGGGGTTGCCTTGCTCTTGTAGAGCTCTTGAGAATCCCAGGGAAAAGGAGGGGGTGGCATCCTTCCTGAGCAGATCACATTTAATCCCACCCTTTGCTACTGGAATTGTCTAGAGATCCAGATATTTAGAGTAAATGTTATCTTACCAGATATACCACAGATGGTCCCATGCTGTACCTGGACAGCTGAGGAGAAGAGGGTACAAGAAATAGTTATCCACAGAACACCAAATAAATGCAAAGATCCCTATGGTACCCTCCTCCATCTCCCCTCTTGCTCCTCCCTTACTGTCCAGATTCCAGATGGCACAATGATGAGAAATTCATTGTGCTTTGTGGAGGACACGGTGGTCCAACATCAGCAATATTCCTGCTCGGTGAGTTTCCCCTCTGTTGGCTTTATATCTTGATTGTTTTCCTGATATTTATCCTTGCCCAATTCCCTTTGCAAACCTTAGAGATCTTCATTAATGTCTGGGTTTTTTTCTTTTTTGTCAATATATCATTTAGGTTATTCTTACAAATTACATCACTGATAGTAATATTCACCAAAGCAGTTTATTTCAAACTATTTTTTCAAGGAAAGTTTGATTTTAAATTCATAATCCCAGTCAACTGAAATTACACCAGAAAGCTCTTAACTATTGCAATAATGCAAATAGGCAGCAGGAGCAGTACCACACAATCAGTATGCTGATCAATAGAAATAGTAATTGATACAGTTCACATTCAAAGCAATGGTGATTTTACATGAATTTTTAATACAACTAAATAAGATTTTCTGGAAAATGTCAACCATCAGGTCATAATGCCCATGTCCAGTATTGCCTTTATTATTCATTGTTTTCTCAAAAGAAGAGCAAGATTGACAAATACTTAACAGTTCAGTGTTGAGGCAGCCTTCCTCACCTCTCACTTGGGGGAACTAGAAGGAGAAAAGCAGCAAAGACACAGCTAGAGTGAATTAAGTCTTTGTCATATGCATCTTGTATATCTTTTATTTAATGAGTCTGGATCTCCTATGGTAAAGACATACTGTCATCTATCTTCCATTGTTTCTATCATATATTCTGCTGCAGATTTGAAGTTACCAACAGCATTGCTTCATATATTAACTTCCTGTAGACCTTAAAATCCTATTTAGTACTGTTCTTAACTTCATTGTTACCACAACTTTCCCTTTCTCCACTACAAGCTGTGTCATTCTCCAGCTGTAGATCCTTCTCCACATTCAAATATTAAGAACTTATCAAGAATTTAAATACTCTGCTTCATATGATACCCACCCTGGCTTGAAAACTGCTCTGTCCCTCCAGCACTCCTACCCTTCTCATTCCTTTTCCCTGGGTGCCCTAATGTCTGAGTTACCATCCCTGGAATAGCAGCAAATATTATCTTCCCTGTATGTGCCTTTTAAATGTCCAGTTCTTTCTAATATCAGGGAAACTATTATTGCTAGTAGCCCTCCATCTTTCCAAGGTAACTCTATATCTGAGTAGAGATCCCATACAGAGGAATGTCAAAGATGACTTACCCATAAGAAACTCCCTACAACAAAGCAGATCATGTCTGAGTTATGCATCCCTGTAAGGTGGTTCTGTGGCCTCTTGGGATCTCAAGCTGCTCAGAGTCTTCTTGTCCTTTCTACTTTCAGTTCATCCTCACCATTCCAGAGGCCAGGAGAAGGAGCAGCTTCTGTGCTGTGTGTTGAATCCAAGCTCTTCCTCCTACCCTACCTCTTTCTGCCCTTCAAGTTTTGGCTTTCCCTCTTTTCCTTTTTGTCACTGGCAATTCCTGATTGTTTCTGCCTGTCTCTTTTTGTTATTCTCTTGGCCTGGTTCTCCTCCTCTTTTGAAAGGATTTCTAAAGCCTTCCAGTCAGATCAGGAGAAGAGTAGTGGCTGCAGGTTCTTTCTTTAGATGTTTAACTAGTTCAGTGAAGGGCATCATGAGATCTCCGCAGGCCTGACCCTTCCCTTCTATGAGCAGAAAGGGTCTCTGAGTTTGTTAATTCCCAATTATTTCTCTCCCCGCCCCTACCCTGAGGGGAGTGGGTTGAAGGTCATGTTACTGACCTGTTTAAATGGAGTTCAGATTCCTCTCTGTCCTCCAGTACCTTTTCTGCCCCTGCACTCACATTGTCCTACCTCTGACAATCCAATCTACTGACTTGGAAGTGAAAGAGTTTGCCACATCAGAACAATATCCAGCATATTTTTATATATATATATAT
>VWYP01020639.1:32970-47396 GCA_013400435.1 Pycnonotus jocosus | reverse complement strand
CAGGAAAGTCAAAGGGTATTTAAGCCAGAGCACGGTGAGAACCTTTTCTTGACTCTACATACCTTGCATTTTGTATCAGCTGGAACACTGCGGGAACCAAGAGCAGTAGCTATCTTAGTTCTTTTATTTATTTCTTCTCTCTTTCTTCTTCTTCTAATTTGTTCTTCTTGAAGTTTGAATAGCCTAAAGTTGGATGGGCTGGAATTTGCTAAGTCAGTGCTTTGTGAAATGCTATATGGTGATTGAATGTTGTGCTAAACTTTAGCCAAAATTCCCTGATTTACCAGTAAAGTTTTTGTTGTTTTGATCTCTTGCAGAATAATTTGTAGATATTTTCTCCCATGTATCTAGCTGAAATGGTTTCACATTTGCCAATTTCTGTTTCCCAAAATTAATGTAGTGTTCTGAGTGCTCACTAGCATCATTTACTCTTTTTCTGCTGTGAGATAGAATTAGGAGAAAAGCAAAGCAGGCCCAAACTTAAAAGGTATAAAGACAGGTTTATTAACAAAACTACAAGACAGAAAAAAATTAGTAAGAATGAGAACAAAACCTTCAAACCACTTCCCTCTCCCCACAACAGCTTCTTTTCTATTCTCACAGACAATGTATAAGGACAAAACTTGGAACTCTAGGTCAGTACCACTTATAAAACAGTCTTTCATTAGTCCATTTAGAGAGAGAAATCTCTTTTGGTCTGTCATGGCAACTTTCCACAAGAAAGAACTGTCTGNTCCTCTGCATTCCTGCTCCTGGACTGTGCTTGTCTGAGGCACAGTCAAGCAGCAGCATGGAGACCTGCTTTGGTCTTAGTTAGCTTTAGCTAGCTGAGGCAAAGGAGATCTCTGGACTGTTTTTTCTTTTTCTTGAGACTGTTTGAACCTGCTCTGGACTGAAAAACCTGGAGGAGCACCGGGAGCTTGCAACTGCAGTTCTTCCAGAAAAAAAATGGGTAATACTAGATACAGATATTCAAATATGAAGTCTTTTTGAACCTGGCTAACTTTAACAGGTTAAGAAATGTTTAAATGATCCATTCTGTCAGCAGTAGTAGTGAGGGAATATTTCAGTAAATGTGGTGGGTTGACCCTGGCTGGATGCCAAGTGTGAATTGATGCTGGTCTATCACTCACCTCCTCAGCTGGAAAAGGAAGAAGAAAAATAATTTGTGATTTGTGGGTTGTGACAACATCAGGGATGGATCAATCACTGATTGTTGTCACAGGCAAAGAAGACTTGATTTAAGGGAATTGGCTTAACTTAGTATTAATCAAATCAGCATAGGATAATTAAAACTAAAACCAATTTCTAGAATTTCCTCCATCCCTCCCTTTTTTCTAGGCTCAAATTCACTTACAGTTTTCTTAACCTCCTTCCCCTAACAGCATGGGGAGGTGGGAAATAGGAGTTGCAGTCAGTTCATCATGTTTTTTCTCTGCCACTCCTTCTTCTTCATGTTCATCCCTTTCTCCATTATGGGACCAATTCTGTGGGAGGGATGCCCAGTTAGATTCTCCAACATGAGTCCTTCCAATGGGCTGTAGTTCTTCAGGAACTGCCCTGATGTAGATCTGCTCATTCAAGGGTGCATCCCTTCTGGAAGAGATTGCTCCAGCACTGGGCCCTTGTGGGGTCACAAGTCCTGCCAGTAAACCTGCTCCAGTGTGGGCTTCCTATGGAACTCTTGCATGAGTAGGGTGGGAATTGCACTGAAGCAAAGGACAAGAGTGAATATAGCAATTTGTCTCTGACTGCCTTGAAATATTCCCTTCCAGAAGTTTTGTCCAAAGGGAATGGTATCATTGTTGCTGGATGGCTAAAATCAAACATCTTCCAATGTTATAAACAAGAGACCTCAGTGAGGCTTTTGGAGCCACCCTGAGCAGCGGCAGGCTGCAAGTGGAACATGTTTCAGACCATGTGTGATTAAATTTAAATACACAATAGGAAGTATAGCATAAATATTGCACTCTCAAATCTATAATTAAGTCACTGTTAGAATTGGAGTAAAGTCTATTGAATCATTTTATGGATCTTAAATTAGTTAATTGAATATATGCTGCTAATACTTTCAGACATAAACAATGGATCAAGTCTGAGACTAAATTCACAAGGGTGTCCACTCTGAACCATATGACTCAACAGAAGGTTCTCCATTCCCTCTTTTCACCCTGGCCATTTTCCATCTTTACCCTTTTAATCCCTGGGGTTTGTGTGTTGTGGTTTATAATCATGGATTTATAAATGGTTCTTCCCTTTCCCCTGACACCCCCTATCCCACCCCCTGGTGGTATCACCCTGTCTTGTCAATCACCCTGGTTGACTCAAAAGGTATCCTCTCCTATTTGACAAGGTGTCCAGGTGCCACCCTTCCCATTGTGGTGTAAAGTGCCCTTGCCCTTGACCCCTCCCCTCTACCTTCTCCATTGGATCCAGACCCCCCTGGTTTGGGTTTCACCCTAAGTGACATAAAAAGGTCCAGAATTCTTTCTGCTTCATTCTCCCTTCCATCCCCACAGAATAAACATCTTCCTAAACCACAGCAGAATTCCCTCTTCATTTACCAAGCCTCAAACCACGTGGCAGCTAGAGATTGAACCCCACGACTTTCCAAGTGGAGCAAGGCTGAGAAACTTCTGCTAGCCGGTAGCAGGAAAGCCCTCGGCTCTACATTTGTGTAATTAATTCTAAATTGGTTATAATTTTATTTTGTATGCTTCATACATTGAACAGTAATGGAGATTTAAAATCAACTATTTATATGCTTTCCATTAAGGCATCCTTATTTTCTATTCAAAAGAGACATTTTTTAATGCAAATTTAAGGGAAAGTTAAGCAAGCTGTCTCTTCATTAGATTTGTTGAAAAAAACACCTAAAATACCACTAATGAAAGGCTAATAGCCTATGTAACATAGGCATCCATTTGATAAAGCTAATATATTCAATTAAGCCCATAGTATGTCTGTTAGCATCAATTGAATGATCTAGGCTTGTTGCTCCGAATGTTTTTTTAGCTGAATTTAAAAATTAGAGAAAATTTTGAGTCCTGATCTAAATCACTCCTGCTTAAATTAAAGACATTGCCAGAGAATTTACGCATCTTGTTAAAAAAAGCAAAGCTCAGCTGAATTTGAGAGTTGCAAGGGCTAGCAAAGATATCAAGAATATCTTTTACCACTTTGTTAATATTAAGAGGCTGAACAAAGGGTAGACAGGATCATTGCAGAATGGGTTGGTTATATTTAGTGACAGTGGGCACAGTAGAGCTTTGATTCACTCTTCACCAAACCTTGTGTGATTAGTTGAAGGGTTCAGGGAGAAGGAGAGCAACCAGAAGTGGATGGGGATTGAATAATGATTTACTTTAGACAGCTAGACCTGTACAATTCCCTAACACCCAAAGGGATGCATCAAAGAATGCTAAGAGAGCTGTCAGAGTTCCTTGTGAGGCAGCTTTCTACCATCTTTCAAAGGTGTTGGATACTAGGCAGGATTCAGACACTGGAAATGTTGATGAGTGTTGAAACGCGCATAATTAACATTCCTAGGAGAGCATTGAATAACGTTAATAGCTCTTATGGAACATTTTCCATCTGAAGTTCTGTAAGTCCTTTGTATTGGACTAGACAAAGTACTGAGCTTCTTGGTCTCAAGTCAGAGCTGGCCCTGCTTTGAGCAGAAGGTTGGACTCAAGATCTCCTGAGGTCCTTTCCCATCAGCACACATCTGTGGGACTGTGAAAAAATGCATAGTGGACAGTATTCATTATTTTGGAGCTACCTAATTTTTTTTTCTTTTTTTTTGTATTGCTGTGCATATAAATTTCAGATTTCCATTAAAAATATGGTACCGTTACAGGTAATTTAGAATAACTAACTAATTTAGTAAGAGTCAATGGAGAAAAAAGTACAACCAAAACAAGATGGGACCACCATTACAAACCCTTTCTGAAATCCTGAACAGCATTAATATGAACATGATTGGGAATCCATAAAAAAGAAGCAGCAATGTAGATTTCGTTGCCCTGTAATTGCTCAATTCACTTAAATTGAAACAGACCCTTTGACTAGTGAAGCAATATCTTGTGTGACTTGAATTCCTCATCTATGAAGCTGGATAAATTGGGTTCCTTTTTCAAAGTTATTTTAAACTTATTGTAAAATACATTAGAGGGCTGGACTATTGTGTACAATAATATTTCTCTTCAAAATATTTGTTTTCCAGAAACATACATAACCAAGAATGTGTACATTTAGCACGCAGTTTGGGGGAATGACATTATTGGGACACTTACACTGTCCAAAACACTTTTTGCGGAAGATAGAGAATCCTAGCAGAGGGGAATATTGTGCACAAAAGTAAAAGAAAAATAATAAAATATTTAAGTTTTTTAGCAGATAATGAGATAAATGTTGATTTTTCAAGTGGCATTGGGTAAAATTATTATTTGAAAAGAGTTCAGCCTCAGACATTCACACATCAAATATCTTAGTCCCTGGTACAATCACCATGAGCTGTTAAATTGACCTATATCATACTTCTGAACCCAGTTAGTTGTGGCAGGAGTCCATTCTTTAAACAATGTTTCCTAAGGCCATTTTAGATGTCCTAATTTACTCCATCTGGCCTCTGACATCTGTTTCAGAAGATCATAGGTAAACTGGATCCTCTGCTGTGTCTGCCAGCTCCATGTGATTGCACTGAATAACCTAAAGTGTCTCAGAAAATGATATTCAACATCTGAACTTAGGATACTGAGTCACCCATTTGAATATACCAAGTCACTCTATACATAATTTAGTATTTTTAATGGAAATTTAATCTAATTAATGTGTTGGTGACTGAAACGAGAGATGATTTGAATAACCTGTGACAGATCAGCATGAATAGGGAGTTGCCATACTTGAATTCTGGTCAGAGTGCCACTGGACCTTGCTGTAAAGCCTATATTTTTGTTTCATTTTCTTTTTGAATAAGACAGTGAGACCTAACTTCTGTTATATAACACTCTCAGCTCTTCAAATGAACTAAAAATTTAATAAGAATTATTAAAATTATTCAGTCGTTCTCTAGGGATGCCAAGGAATGACAAATTCTTCTATTACCAATGTTGTTATCATCTATAGTCACTGAGAAAATAAAAGTGTAGGCTAGCTTTATATCAGTTATTTCAAATTAATTGTTTCAAAATTTTAGGTCACAATGCTTATATGCTGACCTTGGTGTTTACAAGTTTACCCAAACAACCAGCACTTTCTGAAAAACAATGTGATATCGTTAATCGTCAGGGCTTCTATAAAGCTATCATCAGTATGTTGGTTTCTTATCTATACAAGCTCTTATTTTATTCTATTTTAAATTAGAGATATTTGTGCTTGGTAGTTGTAAGCAGTAAGAGAACTGGAAGAGGAAGATCCATTTTAATACTTCAGAATGTAAGTATGCCTCTGAAAACACACATGCACACACTCATGTATCATTTTTTTCCTAAAAATTAGAAATTTTTTTCTTACATGTATGAACTATTGGAGATTATTAATTGAACAAGAAAATATACAATCAAATAAATTTTGTTTACAGTAGAGAAGCAACGTGCAACTCATAAATTTATTTCATTTCTCCAGAGTATTTTTTTTAATTTATATTCATAACCATGTTTCATGGAAGGGGACAAGTTATCATCTTACTGTCATTCAATCTACCCTTCTGTACCTATGTTAGTGGTGGTTTGTGTGCCATTCCAAAAAACCTGGTAATGTACTCTAAATATGTTGAAAAATAAATCAGATGGAAAGGCCAAATAATTTTATAAGACACTTCACTGCTGTGTTTATTCTGATAATGAGATATGTGTTGAAAGACGGGAAATCTCTTCCAGTTCATTTCATAAATGAAACTGTTTCATAAAATCAAAAATTAAATGAGAGGGTTTAGGTATAAATTCAGACAAGTAAATGTGTTATGAATAATGCCCTTACCCATGTAAAATTATCTCTTTTTTCTTGTGTGTTCAATTTTTTGCCCTCTTTGCCCTCCTTCTTTTGTTCTTATAACTCTTTGGTTCCTTAAAGTTTAGCTGTTCAGTGTACATTTCAAGGGTTGGTTTGGGTTTTGGTTTTTTTTTTCTTCCTTATTTTCAAATGCCTGAAGTCTTTTTAAGGTAAATCCTCTTAGTTCAGCATTGCTATGGTAGCTGAAGGCATGACAAGCCTTTAATTACTGCTGTCTCCATTGTACCTTTTACATATGTTTTTAATTTCTCAGGCATTTCTCTTTTAATGCCATTTAGTTATTCCATTATTGCTGCTAATTTTATTCATTTGAGAATCCATTAAGAAATACTATGCTAATTAAATGAGATGGATTTCAGTAGTAAAGGAGATTTATTTTTTCCTTGTGAGGGAGGAATAAAAGAGGAAGATTAAAGAAATTAATCTGTGTATTTATAAAATTATTGAAGGAACAGTATTGAATATATATTTATGAAAAATATTGTTTCTTAGTGAAGAGAACAATGTTCTAATACTCATAGATGAGATTTTGATTTGTTTTCTGGGCTGCCTTGGCAAGATACTTCACCTTACAATGTGCCCTTCTACTCTATTAAATCAATGTAGTTTCAATGGCTCAAGAGTTTTTGTTGGTTTTAGCCAAATGATGATAATTTTTCACAATGGGATGTAATTTTTAAAGAAACTACCAATGCATCTATTTAGATCACAGATTCTGGGAATTTGTTTGGTTGCTTATAGGTACATAAATTTACATCTTGATTTGATTATTAGAGAAAATTCAGCTTCTGGAAAAAAAAAGAAATGTTGTTTTTTTCAGTGCTGCAGTTTAAAAAAAGTTCATGAAGTCTAAGATTTCCATTACATGGCAAAGCATTCATAAAAAATTATTTTTCTCACTGCCTATTTTACAGGTGAGGACTGGTTACACTGTATGTAAGAAATACGGATGCATGAAGCACTCACTACTTTTCCGAAATGACGGAGTAATTATGAAATGGAATGGGAAGGTAATGGAATCATCATTTTAAACATTAAACTAAAATGATCTAAAACTTAGTGTATTGTTCTTTGACACAACATCAAAGTAAATTCTACAATGGTCTTACAATTCTACATTGCAATGGTCCTCTGCAATGGTCAACATACACATAAATTTATGTCCAAAATAAGTTCTGTGCCACCATAGGGATGTAAAAAGTAGCAAATCAGTTTCAAAAACCTGTTCTTCCATCTCAGGAAACATGTTTTATAAAGGTTTTTTTAGGTGAAAAAGCCCAATAAATTGAATATTGGTGTAAATAAATTATGTGCAAAAATAAGCACTCTCTAAAGAACTTGTGTATGTTTCTAATAAGAAATTATGGTAGTTGAACACTTTCAACCTCAAGAATTCCATCTAGCTTTGTACTGTCAACTTGACAACAAGTGCTTACACTAAAAATGTTATTAGCAGGGTTTTTACAAGCTTTCTCCTTGAAATTAAGTGCAATTACCTTGAGATCTCCTCTTTATACACATTGAATTCCCAGTAGAACTTCAACAAACATTAGACAAATTTCAAATCAATGCAGAGTCAATTGCTTTGCTTAGAGAACATCAAGAGAGCCAACTTGTCCATATATTTAATAGAGGTCATGCAATTAATTGAAGGTGAAATAAGTAGGTGGGAAAACAAGTATGTAGAATCCTCTCCAGAAGAAAAGTTCTTAATAAATTATTTACTTCTATTAGTTGAGGCATTGGTGACAATACTAGAACAAAATGAAACTGTAAAGCTGTCCGCTAGAGGTGACCATAAAACTTTGCAAGCACACATTCATCTGTTTTAAGAGTCACTAGTAAGATTTCAATGTCAGGGAATGAAAATATTAGGAAAAGAGATTTGCTTCAGAAACTTTAATCTGATCATCATTTTTGTATAAATTCTGACACCACCTTTACTTGCATGAACTTTTCCCATTACACTCACGACAAGGATAAAGTTCCATTAAAAAGTAACTCCTCATTTTTCTTGTTTTTCCAGTATTGCATGGATTGCTGTAGGTTTTATTTACCTTATGCTAATCTAGAGCTGTTCTAAATTCAAAATTACTATTTCACAGGTAATAAAAGCTCCTCTTTTCCTTTTATTACAACAGTATGGGAATACTCTGTTAATTTGGCAGCATATACTGTGGCTACATCACTCTGAAAGAGGTGTTACTACCCTGATTTTATGAAGAGTGAAGACAAAGCCAACAGCATTATCTTCAACTGATCAATTTTAAAATGCTATGATGTTTCTTTCAGGCCATTTTGTGTGTGGTATTCTACATATTCCAAGTGCATTGACTCAGCACTTCTACCAAGTGGATTATTGCATTTTCATTAGTACCTCATAAAACAAAAATTATTAGAAAGCCACAAAAGATTGTTTGCATTACAGTGATGATATTATAACAAGGAAGTAGTTATGAAAAGCCTTAGGCAGCCATATATCATTTAACCGACACTTTAGATGTTGAAGTAAAAAATAGCAAATTCTCATCACTCATTGCTAACCCATAAGGCACACAGCGTATTCATCTGAAAAAGAACCTAGAAAACCTAGAATTTCTTAGATAATTTCAGTGTAATTTCCCCTCAACAGTCATGTAGCTTTGGAAGTTTTAGATGTGGTACACAAATCAAGTTTATGTACCCAATATCACTAATCAGAAAAGTGAAGAACATGGTATGTTAGGCTCGAGTTATGGGTCATTTAAATTAACTGGATGTACACAAGTTCATAAAACCATATGTGATGTACTTAGATGTGCTGAAATATTTGGAAAGTTGCTCTCTATCATTTGTGAAAAGTCATGATAATTAGGGAGGGGAAAAAGAGTATATCTATGCTGACTTCCAGGAGAGATAAAGGAAGATTCAGGGATATATGGGCCAGACAGCCTATCTTCAGACACTGGGAAAATTATAGAACAAACTTCTCTTTAAAGCTATCCCAAAGACATGAAGAGCAAGAAGGTGATTTTTAGCAGACAGCCCAAATTTACCAAGGGAAAATAATGACTGAACATTCTGATTGTATTCTGTGGTGTCTTGACTGGTTTATTCTATACTGGTAAAACAGAGGGTGATCTTTATCTTGACTTTAGCAATGTTTGTTATTCTCTCTGATAATAACTATATTGCCAGGATTCTGAGTGTACTAATAAAACCTAAGGAGCCTGATCAGCATCCCCTGGGGCTTCCCACACACACACACAAAACCCATGAGCACAGGACCTCTATTTAAGCTCAGTCCTGGGTTGCACTTCACTGTCTGAAGTATGCTGGAAGAATGTTGGTTGCTAGTACACTCTATGCATGAACACTGCTGAAACAGAACTAAAGCTGTGATTTGCCTCTTAGCCATAATAATCTGTCAGATGATCACTGGATTTGTTTTTGACTCTGTGGATAGATTAATTGATTTGACTTTAGATGAGTCTCTTCACCATAAGTTTCCTTGATGACTTATGCCACTGGCTGGATAGTACAGTATAGTATATTATCTTTTCTGGCAGTCCTTGAAATGTTCATAAAACCCATTCCTATCACTCTTCTATTCTGTTCGTTTTTTGCTGGTGCTGTGGCCTCTTGGTAAGGTCATTGCCTCACACAATATGTGTGAGGTAGTCATGGAAATCAAATTTCAGTATTCACAGTTAATGACAAGAGTATATGGGAGTGTGAGAATCTCTATTCTAGCAAGGTTGTTTTATCAGCATCATAATAGGGAGATTGAAAAAATGGCCAAGTCTAAATACACAAGGATATAAATGTGACCAAACTAACATGGAGACAATGAGAACAAACAGATCTTGCTAGTCACACTAATTGATGGGCTGCCAAGAAACCACAGGTAAACTGGGACGAAATCCCTGTCACCCAACAAGGGATGAGGGAATCTGTAGGATTATACAAGCTCATGGGAAGGGCGGGTAGCGAAATGAGAAAGAATGAACAAAGAGGTGCAATAGATAGCAAAAGGTATTCAAAACCTCAGGTCATATGTAAAACAGTGACAGCCATTATGCCTGCCTGGCTGAGCTCTATGCCTGATTGCTGCAGTTTGTCCTATCTTATTAAACATTCCCATAGCTGTGTCAAACTGTCCTGTGCATATGTTTGACTCTTGCACACAGATTCAGTGCAAACTGCTGGAGGGACTGGAATGAGAATACTGGAGGTTCAGCTCCTCAGGTTAAGAAAGGGCTGTGGGTTGGATGCCCTTGGACTGTGTTGTGAGCCACAGCAGCTCGTGAGAGGTCAGCAACAGCCACCGGAGACAGCAGGCACCATTAACCTCCAGCTACCGAGACAGGAAAGGTTTGTGACTGAAAAAACAGCTACTGGAGGGAGCAGGGCGAGTGAGACAGGTGAGGAGCTCAGCATCAGCCACTGGAGCAGGACTCAGTGGCCAGAGGCCTGGTGTCTGGTGCTGACTGCTGGGAGCAAATGTCTATACCTTCACCAAGGTGGGTATGCATGTGTATTTGCAGTCAAACTTTAAGTCTGATATGTTCATGAACACGTAGACCTCAGGTCCAGAGTGGGGGATTTGTTGTGTGGAGGGTGTGTGCTGATTTTCAAGAGGACTCATTATTGTGGGGTGCTGTGTGAGTGGTGCATGTTTGCAATAAGCATCCAGCTGCACCAGGCAGAGAGTGCTTGGAATGAGGGATGGATAAAAGGGGACAGGGTCCAGTCAGGGGTGTAAGGCAGCAGAGGAGCTGTGCTGGTGCTTGGGAAACATGTAACGGTGTGTGTGCCATGTCACACCTCCTGCCTCTGCCAGGCCAAAAGAAGGAAAGCATGTGGCTGTCCAGGTTTGTGTCTGGTATGAGTCCTATGTGTGGCTGCTGTTGAGACTTGTCTGTGGCTGCCTGTGTATCCAGCCTTTTCAGTGTCCCCTGTGTGTGTCTGGAACATGTGCTCACCTTTGCTAGTGGTTGAACCTGTCAGTGGGAAGGCAGCAGCTGCATCAGAGCCTGGGTAGAGACCCTAAATACCCCAGAAACAAGGCAAATTATTACTCAATGAATAGTAGCATATATTTGTCTTACACTCAGTTTGCAGGGCTATACATCAAAATATGCCAAAAGAGACAATCACTTGCAGGACTGGACTAGATGATCTCAATATATTTTTTCAAACCTAAGCAATGCTGTGATTTGGCAACTGAGACATCAACAGAGCAAAAATTTTGATGTAAGAGGCCTTAAATTTACAAGAAACTAACAGTGCAGCTGCAACCTGAAATTCCTACATAAATCTTTAACATGAACACTTAAGCTACTTTTCACATCTGTAGCCAGAGCTACAGTATTTGTAAAGGATGTTCTGTAGGAATATTGTTCACATGAATTCATTAATTGCAAGTTATGTCCAGAGTTACCTTAGAAATGTTGAGCAAAGGTCTTCGAATTTAGCAGTTCAGAGGATGGTTTTTAATTTTATATGAACAAATGCATATGATAACCAGAAGTAAAAGTATGACACCAAAGCTTCATGGAAGCACTTTAAGTGAGCTTGTAAAAGCTTCTCTTCACTGCTGTAGACATTAATGCCAGCACTACAGAATGAAAATGTTCACTAATTGAGCTTTGCAGCCAGGTGTTTTAGTGTTAATGCAACAGGGTAAAATGCAGCGATAAGTTATAGGAGACTATTTTAAAATTACTGTTTTGTTCACCAAGGGTTTATACGAGTATATATGTGGCATCTTCATTTTACATCCTCATAACAGTAATGTAAAGCAGAGATTCAACAGCTGCCTGCTGCCCACTTTATTACAGAGTTCACAGTCAGTTTGACAATTTTTTTCTTAATGAGTAACTAATTCGTTCCACTATCAGTAAAAACAACTTCTGAACTATTTTTCCACAGTATAAGACAGAAAACCACACAGTCAAAATTATCCAAGAAATATAACCACATAATCCTATTTCTCTGTATGCCACAGAAGGCAGAGAATTATGGTCTCTACAAATTATACATACTCAATTTAAGGAATACAAAGTATAGACAGTCTTTTGTGTGAAAACTGAAAGCTATGCTATTCATAGGAGTTATTATTTTCTTGAGATCTACTCAGAGTAGAACTGAAGAGAGTCATTCTCAACAAGTACATTCCTGCAATAGCAGCATTTCCCCCCCCTCCACATAAAGTTCAGAAAAACAAAAGAAATTTAAATAGTTTAATAGAAATATATGATGGATAGAGCAGTAGAGCAGGCTGACCAGAGATATTGTGCACTTTCTGCCCTTGGAGGCTTCCAAGACCTAAATTGAAAAATTCTGAGCTCCTTATCTAATTTTACACCTGATACTGTTTTGAGAAGGAGGTTAGAGATCTAAGATCTCTGAATTACTCAATAATGGTATGATCCTATGAAGGCTTTACTGTGTGATAAAATCTTTTTCCCCTAAATGCATGGGCTTATCCCACAAGCAAAATTTTGGAGAGTGTCTGTGTTTAGATGCAGTCTACTAAAATAATTGTTATTTATCCAGAGCTATTTGTTGCAGGAAAAAGAATGTAACTAAGATAAAATATTATTATTTAAGGAAAGGTCTCCTTAAAATTGTTATAAATGCATTTCCTTTACTCTTTTCAATATGTTTTGCTTATGTTGGGTATCTGCACTTTGAAAATGTCGAAACACCTATTCCAAAGACTCTGTCCTTCAATAAGTATTACTTTACCTTTGATGATTTATTGTAGTCCTGGTATCTCAGTGTCAGGCTGTTTTTTAATACATAAAAGGTACATCACTGACCTTAATTTCAATTCTAAGACCCTATGCAGCAAAAAGCCAGGATTATGTCATCTGTAAGTAATAAATCTACTAGTTAGAATAAAACTGGTATTGGGTAGCCTTAAATCCAAATGGAAGTATGCATCTAGACTTGTCTGAATCACTACCAAAAAGCATAAGAACTCTCTAACTGTGACAGCACGGCTGAACACACAAAAAAAAGTCTTGCAAAATATGTGATCAATCTGACCCCCAACAGGTCAAAGACATGTATAATTGCTTAGGGGGCATACAAAAATGTGTGAACAGTGACCCATGCAGCAAACTCATGATAAAGAACAAAGGAAAAAATAGGCACAAAGGACTGCAAAAAGGCAAAGCATCCTGCTGAGCACACCAGAAGGGTGACTGACAAGACTGAAAACAAGATTAATCAGCATGAGGAGCAAGGGATGAGGGAAGGGTGAGGGAACAACACAAGAACACCAGGCATAAGTACAGAAAACTGGGGAAGAAAGAGGTGATATGCTTCAGTGCTCATTTCTTTTGTTCTTTTTATCATCACCTCTGCTGCAATGTATGCTCATAGCTAATTTAGAAGTGTTAAGACCTAGCAGGGTTTTATATGCAGCAATAAATAGTGATAATGATTAAGAATTAGCCATTAGCACAAAATGTGTTGTTAATAAATGGCTTTCTTCTTAAAGTTTTTAATGAACTAAATCAAGTCTCCTAAATAGCCTTATCAGAGACATAACTATTTCCAAACTGGAATATGTGTATACATACCACATTATTCAGTTTCGTCATATATATTTCGCTCTACACAGGCTATCAAGTTGCCATTGTCTCTAATTTTTACTTAGATATATCAAAATTACTATGATGATAGTATAACACACAATATTAGAAAATTAATCATAAGAGAGTCCTCTGTATTTTGAGGGATGTGCACTGGCTGTGCCAGAATCTGCTCTTGAAGGTTCAATTTATACACAGTAGAGAAGTGTGTTTAGTTTGTTCAGTTGTCTAAAGACTTTTCTCAAAATGCAGTATAGATAAAGCTTACATTTATAAGAGACACACAAGCGAGATATCCTAGTGTACTATAACTCTCAGTAAACAGTAAAATAGGCAAAGCATTTTTAGTGCTCTATAAAGAAGTAGCTAATTCTTTGATAGAGGTTATTTTGAAATATATTCATTTCTTTTAATACAGTACTCCACCATTTTAAAGACTTCTGCTTTCCCTGTCAAACAGTCTGTGATATTTCTGTAGTTGCTTATTTCCTTCCTCTTGTGTCCTCCAGAAATTTAAATGTTATTGCATTATGTGCGGATAACCCCAAATCACACAAGTGATCAATGTATCACTCAACTGTTACAATTTTGTTAGAAACACATTTGTCACATTGTTTACATAGATTGTGAGAATGAAGAGATGTCACAGTAAAACGTGCCGGATGAGTCCTCGGAGGTTTAGAGGTTCAATGTCTCTGCAACAGAGACTTACTAAGAAAAAGCTAATTTCAGATATCTTTGAGTTCTGGCTCCAGGACTGATTAAAAAAAAAAAAAAAAAAAAAAAAAAAAAAAAAAAAAAAAACCCCCCCCCCAAAAATTTTAAAAA
>VWYP01020639.1:14104-32964 GCA_013400435.1 Pycnonotus jocosus | reverse complement strand
AAAAAAAAAAAAGAAAACAAAACAAAACCCCCCCCCTGAAAATTCTAAAATAAATGTCATACAGGAACAGTGTAATCAGTCACCATTTTTTTCAACTCAAGTGTCTAATTTTGTATTTAATTTATTAAATAAACCCAATAAATAGGTACCACAATGAGATAATTATTTTCAAATGTGAAATATTTGACACAGGCAGGTTACATAAACTTCAATAAACGTTCAGGGAGAGAAGAGAAAAAATCTTGCGAATGCATGCAGTCAAAATGATCTGAGTGGATGTATCTTTTGCATCAAGATAATATCATGTATTGCCTCTTTTGAGAGCTGATGATTCATCAGATACCAAGAGCTACAAAGCAATTGTACCTCATAGTATATGACATGGGGAATTGTAACCTATTACCTGTGTCATATTTAACCTTCAAATACAAGTTACTACAACAGATTTCTGACTATTTTAAAAGTAGTTGTTCAGACTGGGGAAGGGAACTTCCCCTAGAGAAGTTGCCCGGAAGCAAAGAAGAAACAGCTGTTAAAAACCATGGGTCCTACAAACCCATTAATTGTGTTTGTTTAGAAACATAACCCAAAAAGCTCATTAAAAAAAAAATGAAAACATCATTAAATAATTTCAGAAAATAATTAGAACATATGTTTTTGTACACCAGAATCTCACTCAATAGTGATAAATGTGCAAGTAAGACAAAATGGAAATGTACTCTTGACATCTGGAGTTTCCAGCTATGAAATATGGATTTCCAACTCCATTAGCTCCAATATGCCCCAAACAAATTTAGGTCACACTGTTTAAATTGGTTAGTAAGAATTCCTGCCAAGTATGAACTAAAACTCAATTTTCTTCAAAAGTTTATAGCCACTAATGACAGCAAAAGCAGCTGAAGACCTGTTACAAAAGCTTTGCAAAAAACAACAACAACAAAAAAAACCCAACAAAACCAAAAAAACCCAAACAAATTCCAACTAAAACCTTCAAAACTTTGCTTTGGTTTCTATAATGTTTTTAAGAATGGAAGGCAAGGATGCAGGGACTAGCTGCATGAATGGAAGGCAAGGCTAATGATGGACTAACTCCATGAAAGTCACAACCCAGATTAAAAGCTTCCCATGAGCAATATTTAGACATTGATACATCTGAATACATTTTTCTGTTTGGAAAAGGAGCTCACAGGCTTTGGCAGTAATTTACATCTCTGGCAAAGGTAGATCACAGAAACCTTATGCTTATTAGGAAAAATTCCAAATACTATAATAAATACTTCAATTTGCAGATATACACAAAACCACCCCCTTTTCTGTATTAGTATTGAAGCTATATTCTAACTAGAAGTGATTTTGTATACATAAATCTTTCTTTCAGTAGTTAAACAATTTGAAATATAAATACTTAAACTTTTTTTTTTCAGACTGCCTACTATATTCTGTTTTGTCTTCAACCTACAAAACTAGATATTAGGCAGAGAACAGAAATTTAAAACAAATTTATCATTTGAGGTTTGAATTATTTAACATGCCTCATTATTACTTTCTTCATCTATATTCAAGAATACATTAGTGTCTGTTTTAAACAAAACAAAATATCTCAAGTTTTGAATCACATTGCCCCAAACGTATTTTCTTGTATTTTGCCTGAATTATTAAATAACTCTAGTCCCCTCATATAATTATGTTCCTTAGAAAAATTTCTTTTTTTAGAAAGAAATCTTCCATTTCTAGTTTTGATTAAATACTAAAGCTTTTGTTTGTGTTTGTCAGAACATCTTGCCATATTAAGCTTTTAGGATCGAATTCCATTTAAAAACCTGTAAAGCTGAGAGAGAATATGTATTTTCCATACAGAGAACAATAATAATTTGCCTGCATTGCTCTTAAAACAACTTCCTTATGATCAGTCTTCTGGTTCTTTTAATTCATCATGTTTTGCTCTCTGATATGCATCATAATAAATCCTTCTCTATCCTGTTAGTATTGAGAAAGAAAAATTAAAAACACCTCAGCTAGTTTTTTTCATAACAGCAGAATTATCAGTCATATCCAAATTTTTCCAAGACTGGAAGACAAGAAATCATCACTACAGGGGAATACATTGTGATATATCTTACTTTTGTTTTCACCTGTTAAGGTTCTCCTTTTCTCACTGCTTTTCTGATCTGCTCTATCTATTGCAAATACAGAGAACAGTTGTTCAAACCATACAATTTAAGTAATTTTGAGACATCACAAGCTTTTGGTTTTCAGGTCATGTAATCTCCCTGCTGCCCCTTTGCCAAGGTAATTATGAAAATTGTATTTAGATTCTACCAAAGTACTTAAGGATGTAAATATTTATTGATAGAGGAGAGAACAAGGTGTTCTAATATTTTATTGTTATTGAATGCTTCCATTTCCCTAACTTCTGCAGAGATAAGAACAAAGACAATTGAATGCTTTGAGTTGCTTTCTGGATTATTCTGTTTATCTCTCTTTCTTACACCAGGGACTAACTAAGGCACTATAAACTACATTAAGGCAATAGGAATAGTCTTACTCCACTCCCTTGGGACTTACTGTGAATGTACTGCTTTCATTTCCAAAGGCCTAATTTTCTTCAGAATAGCTTGCTTGATGCTGTGTTTTGGATCTGTGACCAAAACAGTGCTGATAACATGCCCAAGTCTTAGTTAATATCTGAGCATGAAGGATATTTCTGCTGCTCACAACCACCACACCAGTGATCAGGCTGGGGATGCACAAAAGATTAGGAGGGGAGCAAGGCAGGACAGCTGACCTCACCTGAACAAAGGGATATTCCACGCCATATGGTGTCATGCTCAGCAATAAATCTGTAGATAGAAGGAGGAAGGGAAGGGTGGGGTACATTTGAAACTGTAACATTTGTCTTCCCAAGTCACCATTACATGTGATGAAACCTTGCCTTCGAGGAGATGGCTGAACATCTGCCTTCTCATGGGAAGTGCTGAAAGAAGTCCTTGGTTTGTTTTGCTTGCATGCCCAGCTTTTTCTTTACCTATAAAACTGAGTTTTTCTCACTTCTACTCTTCTGGTTCTCTCCCCTATCCCTGCTGTGAGGAATAAGCAAGTGACTGAGTGAGAATTAGCTGCCTGCCAGTGCTAAGCCATGACAAGTATGAGCCACCTGCAAGCTTGAATTAAAGTGACCACGTGGCAGAGAACTGGTTCAGAAATAGGTTAGTGAGAAAAATATGGGATTAAGGAAAACAAATAAAACATAATTTTATGAAAGGTAGAGGCTGCAAAAGAAAGCTATGAAGTGTTAACTATGGATATACCTGTAAACTAAACAGAACCAAGGCACTAGCCCTAGTGTATGATCACCCATGGTGGTTTTCTGCTAGCTCTCTGCCTGACAGGGTTTAGGCCTAATGCCAACTAGAGTTCTCCTACAAGAAAAAGGCAGAGAAGAGATGAATCTGTTTTTTGGGGATAAAGGCTTCAGCCATAGGAAAGTAGGCAGTACCATCCAGACAACAGCATGGTAAATACACTAATAATGTCACTGATGCACATTTATTTAAATTATTATAACAATATTTAGGCTTGCAGTAACCTCTTACCTGTATGTATTAGGCATGTTCAATTTGACCACATGAATATTTAGTGGCTTGCTTTGAAATACTCTCTTTCAGCTATATTTTTTGCCTTTATGAATAGAACACTACTATAATCAACTGTCCTAATTCATCTTCAGCTAAGTTCCTGATCTTATAGTGAGGAAGGTCAAAAGCTTAAATTGTTCATATTCCCCTTTTAAGAACTAGAATGGAGTAGCATGATTGTGTAGGAGGATAAAGGTATGACCCACTGAAATACTTCTAGTATCTTGGAAAAATCTAGCTTCATAAAAGTCAGTCTGAATTTATCCTTAAAAAAATAATGCATGGAGAAAGTTTAGATATGTTAGGAAAGAAAAAAAAAAAAAAAGACAGAGAGCCATTTCTTTAGAGAAAGGATTCTCCTAAATGAAAATGGAACATGCTTAATGGAACCTAATTTAAGTAATAAAAAAGAGATATAGAGTCTTAAGATTAACCACTATGAGAAACCCGAGAAGTTTGGATGGATGTAGAATTTAGTAATTTTGAAATGAAGTTATAAAATGTAATATTTCAGAAGAAATGATAAAAAAATAAAGATCTTATCAAGTGTAAAGCATTGAAATAGGTTTTTGAAGAAAGTCCAAATTTTTTTCTGTACAAATACTATATGACTAAAAATATAGGGATCTTGCAGAGCAGTGGTAAATAAAATAACAGGAATTATTATAAGCATTTCAAGACTTGTTTGAGAAGACAATCATTGGCATGCCCAATATGCTTCAGCAGAAAAACATTACAATTTTATTCCATAGATATAATAAATAGAACAAGCTATCACAATATATCTCGAAATATATCTTGAAAAAACCAAATGCAACATATATATTTATTGTAATTAACCTTCTGATCCTTGATTTACATGGAAAAAAATATTGTCTGATATGTAAATTCCATACCTAAATCTGGAGAATTTAAATATTAGCATTACACAATTACACATTCAAAAGAACATTTTTAATATTTACAAATAGTCCTAGGCAAATAGAAAAGAATAAATGTCAGAATAAAGTATCTCAACTATGGGATCACTGAGAAAAATAGTCTAACTGTCATTGAATACCGATGGACCCTAGCAGCCATTAAATTATGGCATTGAAATAGATTGTAGTAGAAAATGGAAGAGAGATGTTCTGCCCCCTCGAGGGTACGTGTCTGTGACTTTTCAGTGCAAAAATGGATAATAAGAAAAGGAGGAGACATAAAAAAACCACACAAAGGCATAAATCAGACACAAAAATAGTTAAATAGGCAGTAACCAGAACCAAAACTGGTGAGTCACACTGAAACTGATTAGAGTACCTAAAATATGGGAATGTTTATTGCAGTAAAATTATCTGATCAAAGATGATGTCAAATGGGACGTTAAGGGAAAAGAGGAAGTCCCAAAGAAAACATACAGAAAAATAAACCTGACAAGCATGATGAAGACAAAGCTAAGAATCAGTCCTTAAAAATCACAACAATTATTGGGCTATGAGAAAACTACAGGCAAACTTGAGCTTTGACACTGGTAATAATGCAGATGTGAGGGTCTGTGATGTAAGAAAGATGAAAGAAGGTAGGAGTTGAGATGCAGGTAGGGGTAGCAGACCAGTTCTTGAGAAATTCATAAATGTATTTTTGCCTGTCAGTGTGGAGGGTGTGATGTTTCTGCCTCTACTCTGCTTCACTGGTGCCCTCCTGCCTCTGATAGCTTCAGAAGAGGAGGGGGTGTGGTTATCTGGGCTTGTTTTTGGTGAGAGAGTCTTGTATGTGGGTGCTGTTGAAGGCAGCATCTTATCTGCAGCCATCTGCGTGACTGGCACTGGTGGTGTTATGTGTCTGTCTGTGTCTGCGTGTCTGTCTGTGCACTGAGACTGGGTTTCAAAAACTAGCAGGAGCGGTCCTGGGCCAGAGGTTTTGGAGTCAGTGCTCATTTATAGTATCCCTTTTGCAATGAATTTTCATAGAGGTGATGGTTTTTGGAGTGTCTAAGGAGACAGAAACTTTTTCAAGATATTATTATTAAGATTTCTGTATCAGTTATCATAGAATAGTCACAAACCATATTTTTGTGTAAGAAAAATTTCTGTGAAATGCTTTTTCCTTTATGGAATGCAATTTATTTTTTTCATCAAAAAGTCAGAATCGAGGATTCTGCCAGAGAATCAAAAAGGCATGAGAGGTAATCAGAGTGTAAAATAGAATTTCAAGAGTATAAAATCAGTGCAAATGAAGCTAAATTAATTATTTGCTTCAAAGTTTATGAGAGAGGCCAGTAGAGAGATTTGAACATTGAAACTATTTTTAGTTGGGATTAGTCAGAGTATTGCAACTGAGTAGAGAGATTTTAAAATAAATAACAGAAAAGAACAGTAAAAAAAGTGTTAGCATTTGATGGTATATTCACTGAGTCCTAGGGGAACTCAAATATGAGAGCAGCTTTGCAGAAAAGAACCTCTAGGTCCTAGTAAATGAGTTGAACACAAAGCAACAATGCACCCTTGAAGGAAAAAAAAAAAAAAAACCAAAACGAGAGCTGCCTGTGTTACATTAGGAAAAGCGTCACCAGCAGGTCAAGGAAGATAATGCTTCCTCTCTGCTTTGCTCTGCCTGAGGCCATCTGGAATGCTGGTCCAGTACAAGAGAGACAGGGACATACTAGAGACATTCTAGGGAAAGGCCACCAAGATGATGAAGGAACTGAAATACCTGTCACATGAGGAGGGGTTGAGAGATCTAAGACTGCTCAGCTTGGTAGAGTGAAGTCTTGGGTGTTAAGGGGATTTTGTTAATATGTATAAATATCTGATGGTGAGGGAACAAAAAATAAAGCCAGGGTTTTCTTAGTGGGGCCCTGTGAGAGACTGAGAAGCAACGAGCAAAACAGATATACAGGGAGTTCTTATACATAAGCAAATACTTTTTTACTATAATGGTGGTTGTATTGGATGTAAGTTGCAAGATTTTGTGCCTGGGATGGGCTACAGGAGTGGTCTCTGAGAAGAGAGGCCAGGGGCTGCCCTCTGCCAGACAGAGCCAGTTCCAAACACTCCAAAGAACCATAAGGCACAGTAGATCCCACAGGCAAGATGATGGTGCAAGATGATGGAGAAAGCACGTTTAAGAAAGGGAAAAATGCAGAAGGAGATATATGTGTGTTCAGCTATCACATAGGGTAAAACCTGCAGCAGCAGTCAAGTACTGGTACTGTAGCTGAGAGCCTGTGGAATCTCCAACCTTGGAGACACTAAAAACCCAATCAGGCAAGGTCCTGTGCACCTTATTCCAGCTAAGCCACCTTTGAACACGGGTTGTGGGCTAGATGATCTCCAGAGGCCCCTGCTGAATTCAGCCATACTGTGTTTCTAAGAAATTACATATGGCCACAGGCCTCTACAACTAGAAGGCAAAATTATATATAGACTTGTGATTTCAGTACAGAGTACCTAAAATTATATAAGAATATTTGGGGTTTTTTTGCAGCTGAGCAGAGTAGTGTTTACAGTACCCATTGCAAGGGAGTTTGAGATTAAAAGTTTTTTGAAACCAGATTTGAGGAATGTGAAGGACACTGTAAAGAAAATAGTTGTGTTTCCCATACTCTGAATAAAGATGATCACTAGAATGACCTGTCCTCAGAAACATACCTGAATTTTGTTTAGAACTGTTTCCTTAACTAACTCCCTGAAAAAAAAGGAAAAAAATAAAGTTTGTGAGACATGTTTGACCAAAGGACTGAAATATCTAAGTGAGTGGGGATACCATTTGTCTGAGACATGGGCACAATCCGCCATGTATCCTGACTTCCAGCAGTCTGATGAAAAGGCTTCCTCACAAATCACGAGTTACAAAAATTATGCCCAAAGCAAACAGTACACCTCTGCCTATCCATAGGTGGGCTAAACTAAATGGCAATTTCTTCTTTGCACATACAATTTGGCATTTTGGGCTGCGTGTCAGAGAGCCCATTGCTTCTGCAGCTACAGCAGTAGGTACAGTATTAGAAGTACTGGTGAGTCTGACCATACACAGTCTAAAGATAGACTGGGGGGAGGCTTTTCTAGATATGCTTGGTTATTCACAAGTAAAATAAAGTTTTTCCCAGATTTTATAAATTGGTAAAATGCAGACTGATTTTCATGATGAGGAAAAAGTATTCTTGCTGAAATAGCTAATAGTTCATGTAAATAATGTGAAAACTCAAGAACTCTAGTCATTTTCTCAGAATCAGATAGTCATGTAAACCAAAACTTGCCCAAAATTCAGGCTGATGTGACTATTATGCAGAACTTCAGCTCAGTTCTCTTAAAAATCACTGTATGGAAAAAAAAGGTCTGAGAAAATGAAGAAAAACCTTAATAATCAGGCACTTTCACAGCTATTTTCTTAGTGTGCTTACATAATTAATCCATACTTGCAAGTAGCTGAATTTTATATGTCATATACAATGCCAATACTGTACCCTACTCATATTTCCTAGCACACCTACTTACTATATAATGTCTAAATCTCTATAGAATCACAAAATAGTTTGGTTTGGAAGGGACCTTTAAAAGTCATCTAGTCCACCTCTCAATATATATTATAGACTTCTATATATTAAATCCTCTGCCCAGGAGTTTTTCACATACTTGTCACATTAGGTCAGAATAAACCATGTTGTTTTAAAAAAGTCATTTTAAAAATAGCACTGGGTTGTCTCAAAGAAGTGAAAATTAAGAACTTTATCTTTTTGCTTTCCTGATTCTTTAGTAATATAATGCAGGCTTTGATAACTTCATATCATCTTCTTCCTCAGGGTTGAAATGCCAGAGTACGTCATAGACCACTCATCCGGGTGACGTACTTTAAAAAGAAACTAGAAAGCCTAAAACAGCCTGAGATAGCGTATTTTTCCCCTGAAACAGATTTAAGTGATATCAAAAAATATTCAAAAAGCTAGTCTTTATTATTCATCTGAATCAAGTTTCTGAAAAATTAAAAGTTCTGAAACCCCCTTTTTTAATTCTCTGTAATAATATTGTCTTGCTGACATGAATAATCTAGTGTTAATAATGTATAACTCACCAATGTTGCTCTTTCAGGGAAATAAATCGATAAGCACAACAATCCCTATCAGTCATCCTTCACAGATCAAGGTACTCTAATTATGCAATTTGTTTCTTTTAGCTTCTCTTAGGATAGATTTCCAGACAAATTTATTTATGTGCATATGAAGTTTGTCACTTATTTTAACAAGTTGTGATTAGGCTAGAAAACATCTTTAATAAGACACACAATATATGATTGCTTTCATCATGCACATACTTGTATAGCAAAAGGGAACAATTTCAACCTATTTCAGAAACAGTGCCCTAAATCACTCTGACAGTACAACATGTGATGGGAATATTTTTAAGGAAAAATCACTGTAGGCTGTTTACTGTCAAGCACAGCAAGACAAAAGGTTAGTTCACTAGGAGGGGAAAATGGATCTTAAAGTTGAGGCTTCGGCCTATATGAAATAATATGCTTTACTTGTATGACAATTCACCGGTAAAGGATTTTCTGCATATTGGTAAAAGTAAGCACACACACATATTTTGTTAAGAATCCATCTTAGGTATTTTATCTATCTTTTTTTTTTTTCTGAATATATATTGGTTTGTTTCTATGTGGCCAAATCAGTGTGATGCAATAATAGAAATGTATTATGGTGCTTTTTAGCACATCATACATATGTACTCAGAAAAAAGATATTATAATCATTATTAGATCACTATCTTACCTCTTAAACAGGAAAATAATCTAAACTATTGCAGTTCTTCTAGAATACAAATTCAGTAGTACACCATTCCACAGTGACTTGCTTGTCACAAATTGTTTCATGTTTTTATATAAGTGCTTGAATCAAAAATTCAAATATATTTAAACACTGCTTGCAAAAATTTCTGTTGGCCAGGAAACCTGGAATTGATCAAACAAATCAGGATATTTCAAAGTTTTCCTTTAATTTTACAGGTAAAATAACTGTTCATAAAAATAAAAATTGAATTTGTGTTATTTCTGAATGCTGACAGAGTTTATTTGCTAATGAACAGTAGACTTGTACATTTTGTACAACATGTGTAACTGAATATAGGAAAAGATCATTGACTTTATGTATTGAACTAAAATTCAGGAAAAAAAGAGAACTCTAATGCATACTAACAAATATTATGTCTGCAATTAAATTTGATTACCTATAGTAATATGGTGAGATGTTATTTTTCCCTCACTTTTTAACACAACTTTTTCTCTATGCTAATATTTACATTACAGTATTGTGAATAATTTTCAATGTCTACAGATAACCTTGAGATCAAAATTGCTTTCATTTTGTGTTAATTTGTATTTTCACACAACACAATTAGCAAATCATATTGCTATATGGAGAAAAAATTATGCAGATGATCCAATAGAAGAAAAAATATTTTAGTGGTTATAATGTGTAGCCTTGCTAATCTGTACACTATCGCTCAGTATTGTTGGGTCTTCCAGTCTAACTCAACAAATATCTTCCAAAAACACAACATGTGTTTTACTGGCTTTTTAATTCCATCGAGTACATGTATGTTAATACATTTGAATACAGAGTTTCTTATATTTACTCAGAGAAAAAATAATTCTGTTATAAGAATATTGAAAGTACAAAAGTTGCTTGCCCAAATACTTGCTAGAAAAATTTAAAGCAGCTCACTCCTTACACAAAATTCCATTGTATGTTGGACCTCAGAAAACCAATCATTTTTGCACTACCTTGATTCTTTTTGTTTATTATTTGACACAATCCTTCACTCTACTCCATGTTGTTGTCTCCCAGAAAAAGATGAAGAACTAGAAACTTGTGTCAGGGAAAAGGGCGAAGGTATGTAAATATCATAATATTCTGTTAAAATTGGACTGATATTTTTTAAAAAATAATCCTATATGCTTAAAATTAAAGGAAAGGCAGGTAATGGATGAAGAATTATAGCCATAAAAGGAAAACAGTAATTAGTACTTGACATATGTTTTGTTGTTACTTTTTTGAGATATGAACTAAAAACCATGATTTTATCTGTCTGTCCATTTTGTCATAAATTGCATATATATATTTTTAAATCAGGTGTGCTTCAAAATTAGATTCTTCCATTTTCCATTGGAATATTTGAAATGGGGCTCTAAATTTACCATCTACTGACTGTTTGTCAGTATTTTTTGATGTATTGTTTGTGGATTTTAATGTGAGATGGGCCAGATATGAACTTGCGGCACTGAGGGCATTTTAGTCTTCTCTTGACTTCTTTCTAAGGTGAAAATTATGTGTGGCAAGAATCCGAAATATGCAGTGCAAACATGAATATAGTTTTACGTTCCTTCTCAAAAAATCTCCAGAATCAGAATGTTAAAGATTTTTTTAATCTCTAAGTTAGAAACACATAAATCTAGTTACCTAAAAGACACAAATATTGCTAGAACAATTTCCTCAATATTTCATTTCCCAACAATAAATCAGAAAAATATGTGATAATATGAGAGGATTGCTAGGCCAGAAATCTGTTTTCAGTTGTTTTACAAAGAGAACTTTAAAGCAATTAGTAAATATGTTAAAATACAGTAAAAGACAAATAATCAAAAAGTGACTTTTAATTTACTTGATTTCAACAGAGACAGACATGTTGAACTATATGCACACATTAAGGATTCAAAACCTGACAAGCCTATTAGAGCTCTCAGTGTTAATTAGGATTTTCATTTTCCTTAATAGTAGTAAACGGTCTAGTATAGTCTCCTCTTAAAGTAGTATCAAATGTGGGAACCTGGGGCATCTCTTTGGCTGCCCTGGAAGCTCAGGAAACCCTGATCAAACAGCCTGGGAACTGAGCAAGAAGGATTGACCCCTGTCCAGGGGGGTGAACAGGGGGGTTTTGCCTCTCTCTGTGGGGGTCACAGACCCTGGCACAAAGCAGAGATGAATTACAAATCTCAAGAGTGTGAAATACAGTAGTTTAGCTTATCACTGAGTGAGAAATATGTAGTTTTAGGTTTTTGTGATAGAAGTAGATGGAAACAAGATGGAGATTTTGGGGTGGTTCCTAAGGCTTTTCTTCTTCTTCTTCACTTCCATTTTCTGCTGTGACGTTAGCACAATGTGGCTTGGGGAGATTGGGCCAAGTGGATATGGTCTGTTTGATGTGGATGGTGGACATTGGTAGGAAATGGTAAACAATATGTTTGTAATAATCTGTATGTAAGACCACGGACCTTTCGGGGGACTAAGAAAGCTCCCTGATGGCCGGTGTTCAGAGCAGTCCTTGCTGAGGACAGAGAGGACTATGAGATAAGAAGAAAGAATAAACACCATGATAGACCTTGGAGAAAAAACTGAACCTTGAAGCCTCTGTCTCTTTCTTGCGTCTGCCCTGAAGCATCCAGGAGGGCAAAAAGCCTCCAACCACCTGAATATCGGAAATCGTAATCCGATATCAAAAAGTTAGTTCAAATAGTTCTATAGTGCTGTTGTAAAAATACCCTCTTTTAGGAGTTATTTTTTAAACTAAATTGTATGTTTATATTTATATATTTCTCCTACAGGCTTTTCATATACAATAATGATTTAAATATGTCTTTACCAATGTCATCTCTTTTCCTCTGTAATCTGCACCAGCTTTCCATGAAAAAATTCATATCATGCAAACTTAAACAAAAGTGCTCTTTTCTTCAAAAAATATATAACATGGTTGCATGATGAACTGCTAACACATGTAGGCAATGTAACTCTTTCTTCTGAGACAAACAAACCAAACAAATTCTAATAAGTATAAGCTATAACACATTTATTTCCTTTTTAACAGAGATCACAGATTCACACAAACATAAAGCCAATGGTAGAACTAACTTAGATTGCTTCTGTTTTGAATCCTATGTATGCATATGTGCTTCATCCTGCCTGTATCAAATATTATGTACTTATTTTTCCTGATTATTGTTTATCCCTTTCTCATAGAATCATAGACTGGATTGGGTTGGAATCATCAATGATCATTCAGCCCAACTCTCTGGTCATAGGCAGGGACACTTTCCACTGGATTAAGTTTCTCAAAGTTCCATCCAACCTAATTTTGAACACTTCCAGTGAAGGGACATCAACATCTTCCCAGGACAAACTCCACCAGTATTACACTGACCTCCTTGTAAAGAATACAGCCAATATAAATAGCCACCCCACACCTACCTTCTTTCAGTTTTAAACCATTGCCCTGTGTACTTTGCTACAGATTCTCTTAACAGACCTCTCTCCTTCTTATAAATGCTCTTTAAGAACTGAAAGACTGCAATAAGGTCTTCCCAGAGTTTTCTCTTCTGTGGGCTGAGCAACCCTAGCCAGTTCCCTCAGCCTGTTGTCATAGGAGAGATGCTTCAGCTTTCTGATCATCTTCATGGTCTTCCTTCAGACTTCCAGCAAGAGGCAGGCATCTTTCCTGTAATGTGGATCCCAGAACTAAACTCAGGACTCTGTGTTCAAGCACAGATGTTAGGAAAGAGTATCTGAAACAGAAAACAATGATTCTTTATTTCATGAAATCAAGAACAGATTTACAAGTGCTGTGGATGAGCTGGGAATGGTCACAGATTGCTTGCTTAGCTTTAAGCCATCAACACATATTTTTCATGACTTGGAGAAGTATCATATTACTGATGGAGGATGGAAAAGGTTTTTTAAGCCTTCTTGGGCGCAATAGGTAAAAACTGAGTTATGGATATCTCAAGACCCTTTGCGAACAGATGGAACAAAGGTCACAGAGCATGCTGTGTTTCAGCCTACTTTCAAGCCATTCCACTGAGGACTTGAAAATATGTCTAGAAATAAATTATCTTCAATAATTCAAATGAAACTCTTTTTCCACTACTCTAGATGTATCCCAATTCAATTGATATTTACAATATAATGATATTAAGAAGAAGTTAACTTCTGTGAACACAAAAAAATAATGTATGTGGACATTTTAATTTAAATCAAAATCAGTACTATGGTAATGTCAGCCTGATTTAATAAGTTTTGCTTAAAATTAATCAGGTTACAGTGACTCTTTCTCATTGTACACACCAAATTATTCCTCTTTGAGCTGATGTCTTTTCATGAATTTACTGGTAGTAAAGTATGACTCAAAATATTGTAAAAATCTTAATTGTAATTTAAATGTTTATGATGTATTCAAATGTCAACTATTGGAACTTGCCACAATGTGGAGTGGGATAACAAAAACTAGAAGATTACTTTGATCTCAAAAGTTATGTATTCCTACTGGATTTTACTTCAGTAAATCTACCTTTCCTTCTTAGCCCTAAAAATCTGATTTTCTTTGTAATTCATTCTGAATCAACTGACACCACTGTATCCAATCTAAATTTTGCTGGAGCCCAAGACCATGGATTACTAAATTACAGAAAGCAGAGTCTAAGTAATTCACATTGGTATTACTACAGCTTTTGATAGAGACCACTGCGAATCTGTGAGCTTGACACTGAGGGCAAATGACAGTATTACTATTCTGCTGATCCAGTCAGTGTTATTTTTGCTGTGTGAAATAGAGAAGCACAATTCTTTGCAGTACGGCATTTTGAACAGTATCTGTTCTCAAATTCTCACTTACTAACGTCTTTAATGCTGTTTTGTAGTTTAGTTTCCTTATTAATGTTTACAGAAGCATTTTTTTAATAAACTTTATTATACACCAGGAAAAAAAAATCAGTGTCTTCAGAAAACATATTAAAGGATAATGTATTTCTCTGTAGATCTCATTTTTTAAAAGATAAATTATGATTATGTGTACATACTTTTTCCTTAAATGTTTAAGATATTCTTAATTGAAAAAAAAAGCCGAACCCAAACAAATGGACACAATACATACTAACCTCCATTCCTGAAATCCTTATCTAATTAATGAGCAGACAAAAGATTTTTTATCCTCCCAAGTATTCACCTCTCCTTTGATATTACATTCTGAGGGTTTTTTCATATCTGTGTCTCTGACTTTGTTTACATTCATCTGTATCATCAGATATATATCTGTGGGATTGCACTCATATCAAACTCAAACAGGAAAAAAGTAATTATAGAAGGGATAATATTTCTGCTTTTCTGATAAGCAGTACTGAATGGAATACTATAGCAGATATTTATAATCTCTAAAAATTTTGGCTCATTACACCTTTGAGAAAGTCATGTAGCCAGGTTCCTTTTGTCATCATTGGAATGATATGTGTACAGAAATTTCATACCTAAAATTCCAACTCTTTTGACATCAGATCCTCTGCTCTCAGTTAGACCAGACAACAGAAAAGAGAAGAACAGGGGCCATATTTATGAATAGCTGTTTTCATTCTGTCCTTGAAAGCCTGTGTACAGAAATCAAACTAACACTCAAAATGCAATCATGCATAAGCCAGTCATGCTGTGTTGCTTGAGGCTAACAGTTATGCAGGTATGAATCAAGGAAACACCAACTTCTTTGCTTGTTTTCCACCAGCACATTGCCTCTCTTGCTGGGGCCTCAAGAAAACCATCATACTCACCTTTCCTTAGGGCATTCAGTAGCTGACAATAGCAGTCACTCATTCAGATGGTATAGGCAGAATCCTGGTAACTTCTGTGTCTTGTTAATGGTTCTGGATCATAAATACTGCCACTGCTGACAGATGTAATTACTCATGGAAATCCACTTCATTGTACCCTTGTGTTTGCCTTATGAGTATCATAAATGGGCTCTTTTCAAAAATCTGACATTCTAGGAAAATACAGCCCCAACTGAAAAGAGATGTGAGAGCTGACAAAAGAAGACAAATGTCAGTAGTTCAGCCACACTGTTGACAGATCTGTCCTTGTTAACATCAACAGTATTAGTAGAATGGTGAAATAACCTATTACTCACTTGCCAAGGTTTTGCTGTTAAAACCTCCTCACTCCCTTGTAACTCTTCCAGTCTCTCCTGCCAGCTACCCATCCAGCACCACTCCCACAGAAACCTCTCGGTCACAACATTTTTTTTCCCCACCCAAATAAAAAGGTGAAATAAAACATAAAATTTCTGAAGTTATAGTGTTCTAAAACCCCCCTATATATAAAGTTCTCTCAAACGTATTATAAGGATACATCTGTTTGTTAAAGCACACAAGAGGTCCATAGTAACTATGGACCACACCTGAAGGACAGATTAGGGACATGGGCAATAAAACAAGTTTCTCTCCATATGAATTTTCAGCTTGCTAAATAGTTACAGTGATGGATAATGGGAAACTGCTGATCTTGTGACCTTGGCCTTAAAACCCTTTGTCTGTGGTCTGGAATGAAAGATTTGCTCTGAGCTGACACACTGATTGCTGCCAAAATAGGTCCCCTGGAATGTGACTGCCTCATGAGCCCAGAACTTCAGTCCCTGCCCCAAAAGGTACCAGTTTGAAATTATGATAAACATAATGAAAATGTATAAACGTTTACCATTTTTTCCTGTCTCTTCAGAATGTGGAAAAAATGCAACATAACTTCCAGGTAGGGGCCCTTGAAACAAAATGTTTAAAAGAAAGAAAGAACAAAAGAAAGAAAGACCTTTATGACTCCTTTTTTTTTAAAAAAAGAAAAAGAGTTCTTAAAAACTGTGTAAGTTTTATCTTGCCCTAAATAGGTGAAAATTGCATGTAAAATACATAAAATTAACAATGATTAAGTGGAGAGCATGTATATTCTTGGAAATACATGATTTCTCTTTTTCACTAAAAATTAACCTCTATATAGTGGCATTCTATCTGTCTATGTATTTTTTACTTTTTTTTTTTTTTTTTCCCAGATAGAGTTTTGGGGTTTTTTGCAGATAGATTTCATTTTGCAGCTCCTGGTAATTCAAAAATAAATTTCCCTAGAAGTAGCTCTAGCTCTGTTCTAAATTATTTTATGTTATTGGTAGTCCATTTAATGCTTTAAGTCCTTAAATCTTTAAGTACCTAAATCTTAAGCTCTTAAATGCAAAATTTTTGTGATATTTATTTTGGTTAGGTAGAAAAGTTCATTTTATTATTCTTGCCATACCCATACAAAGTAGCTGTCCTACACTTTTCATGGGCTGAGTACAAATATCTGCCTTCAAAATGCAAGTGTCCTTCAGCTTGGTGAAACACCTGAGTCCAGCTTCTAGAAAAATGTTTTAGAGTGTTTCACTTATGCTTCTGCTTACTGAGATGAATGCCTCTTGTCTGACTGGCCTATTTCATTTTCACATGTAAACATGTCATACACCACTCAGATGCAGCACAGAGAGGATTCCTGCCCTGTACAGCCTAAATCAAACATGACATAACAAGTCAGGCTTATGAACAGATGTGGTGTATCTGGAGGGAAAACAAAGGACAAAGCTGAAAAAAAAAATGATCAGGCTGTTTGTCAGCCATTTAGTCAGTTTGATGTCTCAGATTCTTCCATCCTACCCTCCTCCCATTTCCCCCCTCTCCCCCCTCCCCCTACTGTTCCTTTAAGGATTCAGAGGTTGAATGCACTTTCCCTCCCTTTGCTGAGCAGGCAGTGAATATACACTAAGCATATAGTAATACCCCTGTAAAAAAGTTACAGTATATTCCCTTTTAGTATGATTACTTTATGACACTAAAAAATTAGCCTTTATTGCTTTTTAATGTGTGTTATTTTTGCTACTGTTTGGATGTGTAAAGTGATAGTGGTCTCTTGGGGTGTAGCTGTATCGCAGGGTGGTGATTTGACCTTAACTGGCTGCCAGGAACCCAACAAGCAGCTCTGTCACACACCCCATACCTCCCTTTTCTCCCCTTTCTGTTCCCTTCAGAATGGAAAAGGAGCTTTTGCATATTCCTTGGGGAAGAGCTGCAGAACACTTCAAAAAGTCTTTGCTGAAGCCAATCCCAAAACACAGAGGCACTTGCCTGTAAGTAAAGACAAGTACTGCCAAATGAACTGTCCCCTGCAGCAAAGTCTGTGAGGATGAGGAGCACGAAGGAGACTTTGTTATACATTTGTACAATCCCTATGCGAGCTGGCGGTATAGAGGCGGTAAAAGTGAAAATAGCTCAGAACTGGATAACACAGGTTTAAAAGCCCCCAAAATTAACCTAATTTCATGAGGAAAACCATGAAAAATTAAGGGAAATTTGATGAGCTGAATTCAAAACAAATGAAGGATATAAGCAGAAAACACCAAGCCCTTGATCTTAGCTATAACAATACAGAATCAGAATTTAATACCTGTGTTGTTCAGCAACAATTACTCACAAATAAGCAGGTGTTTTTCTCTTTCAGTGACTCAGGCACACTGGCAGTAGAGAGGCAAACATGCTCACTTTTAATTCCAGTATTTATCATGCTATAAATCAGTTTGAATTGAGTAGTTTGAATTAAGAATATAGAACCATCTATGATCATCTAGTTCCAATTCCTCTGCCTATGGCAGAGGCACCTTCCACTAGACCATATTACTGATCCTTGAACATTTCCAGTGATAGAGCATTCACAACTTCTCTGAACAACCTTCTCCAGTGCCTCACTACCCTCACAGTAAAGAATTTTTCCTTATACCTCTTCTAAACCTACCCTTTTTCAGTCTGAAGCCATTTCCCCTTGTTTAACTACATTTCCTTGTAAAAATCTCTCTCCATCTTTCTTGTAGACTCTTCTTAGGTTCTGGAAGGCCACAGGTAGGCCACAGGTAGGTCACCCTGAAGCCTTATCCTTTCCAAGCTGCACAGTCTCAATTCCCTTTGTCGGAAGGTGTTTCACATTTATTAAAATGCAGAAAAATGCATTTTTACAGATTTCTTGGACTTAAAAAGGTATTAAACCCTTTTAAAGTTGCTTATTCTTTCTCTTCATGGGAAATTTCGACTATATAACAAGCTTTAATAGTAGATGTTGAGGTAATAGGAAACAAAAAATTAATCTATTGAGAAGCATTGGTTCCCTTCATATCTAAATTCAATGATGAGGAGTATTCCGGTCACAACTGGGCTTTGGCACTTAGAATCTCCATAGGGGTAAACCTCTGGATTTTAAACTTTCTTTTAAAATACATTGTTAATGTCTAAAAGAATCAAAACTATACACAAAATTTACTGCTTTAACTTTAAATTTTTCCAGATTTTTTTTTAAATATAATTATTTACTTTTATTATTGTGTAATATTATGTCCTACGTTAAAATGTAAGATGCGCCCAAAGTATGTATTC
>VWYP01020639.1:797-14004 GCA_013400435.1 Pycnonotus jocosus | reverse complement strand
CAGACTGCTACCATCACCCTAACTAACAGGGTGACATGTTGTATTCTTTATTTTACTGCTTTCTTTTCCTCCTATTAAATTGTATTTCTGACTTGGAGCCTCTCACTGGTTTTCCTTTGCTCAAACCAGGACACCTATATATTTAAAAGGTTGTGTATTGGAGTAGGTAAGTCCTTATTTGGGTCTGGCCTCCAACCTATGCAACAATTAGTGGATCAATATAGAATTAACTTGAAATATTATGGATCTTCATCTTTGTGATCTTCAACTACTGCTGTTTGACTTTGTGCTGCTTTATCATTGTAAGGTGCATTGAAAGTAATAGGCTTATTTGGGATTTCATTCATTGCAAAATGAAGAAAGAACTTCTTAGAACATTTGAGAGATGTAATTTGTTAATTGGAAGGTATTAACTTTAGTTTTTATTTTAAATTTTTCTCATTCTCCGCACAATACTGGGCTGACATTTATAGAAATCTCTACAGTTACTGTATCTACAAAATACCTTCAGTAATTAACACAATATTTCTGCCAATTAATATTTACAAAAGCTTTTCTTTTTATATAAGTTAATTCTCACAAAAAATCAAGTAACTTACTATTATTAATGCTAACCTTGATCCACTTGAACGGGTTCACTTTTCTATGCAATGAAGAGCACTAAATAGAAACTTCAGTAGATCTTCAGGATCTTTTACAGAAAACCGTCATCTTGCACACTGTTACTATTCAACATTTAATTATGCAAGTTCCAAAAGAAATTTTAGACACAGAACCAGGAAGGCTAAGCTATTGTTGAAGGTATTACTTTTACTTTGGGGCTTTTTCTCAGACTATAATAGGCAAAGAAGAGGAACCAAAATATAACAAGGGAAATATAAATTGTTTACAAAAACTTAATCATGCTTCTAGAATTGAAAACAGAAGCTTTGGCCTCCCTTGTGTGTTCTTTATATTGAAACATCCCACTAATTGTTTTTTCTGCCTTGCCTTGCCTCTACATGCAACAAAGTAATTGGCTTGTAGGTATTTTTTTCCTTTTCCCTGCTTTTCAACTCCAGAAGAAAATTGAAACATGAAATAATTTATATGAAAGTATTAATCTCCACAAATATTTGAATGCAGGAAGACTTAATGGGATGGAGTGATCTTGCCTGGCCCCAATGCCACTCTTGCATGTCTTCTCTTGCATGGGAAAGGGGAAGAAAATAAGAATCTCGTGGGTTGAGACAAAGACAATTTAAGAAGTAAAAGCAAAGGTCACAGACAGAAGCAAAGAAAATAAAAAAATATTTATCATCTACTTTCCGTCAGCCAATGATGTTCAGCCACTTTCTGGGAAGTAGGTCTTCACTATAAAGAGTGGTTGCTTTGCAAGAAAAATGTCCTAACAATTAATACCCCTCCCCATTTCATTTCTCTTATGTTCCATTGCAGAGCATGATGTCATATGGTGTGGAATATGCCTTTGGTCAGCTTGGGTCAGCTGTCCTGGCTGTGTCCCCTCCCAGCCTCTTGGCCACCCCTGCAGGCCTCTGGGGAGAGAGGGAGGGGTGGGCAGACAGCGCCGGTGCTGTGCCACTGATGCTCAGCTGCAGCCAAGGCACTGGTGTCTTATCACCTCCTCTGGCTGGAAACAAAAAACACAGCTCCATGAAGGTTAAGGGGTGGATTATCTCCATCCCATCAAGAGCCAAAAATCATAGTCAGGACACTGAAAAATGATTAGGTGTTTGTCCTAACTCACCATTAATTTATTTAAATGAGACAATATTTAGATTATTTCTAAAATATATATGAAAGATTATGTAAATATGACAGATTCGGGGAATTATTTCCATGCATTGACTTTGCTTACTAATCCATTGAATGTAATTTTCCCCCACACTGCTCCTAACTTAAAGAACTACTGTAGTTTTGCAATATCTTCTGAAAATGTCTTTAAATAAATGCTCATATTTTAGTGGGTTTTTTTGTTGGCTCTTATTTCTTGAATTTTTCTGACAGCTATCAAATGCTTTATAAGTAGCAACACATTTGTTTTTCCAAATCTGTTATTCACAATGAATGAACACTTTCGTAGAATATATTCTATAAAAGGCAAAATAAATTGTTATGCAACAATTTTCATTCTTGTTTGTCAAAGTGCTTTTAAAAATCTCTTTTTAAAGTCTGTTTGTTCAAAATATATTGAAATTGTAGTGCAGAAATTATATAAATACTGAAATAGAGTTGTTTTATCTATGGTGTTATCAAAAAATATGAGCCATGGATATTATTAGATATATTAAATAGAAAATATTAGATATATTAAATAGAACTTGGATTTCTAATGAAAAAATACTATAAGTATTATCTACTTTTGGCTGATGTAATTCAAGAGTACTAGTTTTGTCTTTAATCTGTACATATTCTTAGCAAGATGAAAGTTCTCTGATATTGCTTGTGGTTATGAAAAGTCCAGTTCTGGTCTTCCTAATGGCCATATGCAGGGAAATGTGAGTAAATATGGAATTGAAAAGGTGAGCTGGTGCCTGGATATCTGTTCCTTATGTGTTATGGGTACATTTGGGAGTATTTTAATGAGTTGAATGGCTTTTCTGCTACAGGCAAATACTTCCATCAGCACACTATAAATTATTCAACTTTATTCAAATACCTCATTCATTCAGTCTTCAAATAATCCTACCAAAGCAGCAAGCAGCCATCTTTTTTTGGACCCTTCTGTTGGATAAACATTGAGTTAGAGCACAGTCTTGAGAGAAGAATCAAGTTTTCTTTATATTATGTTTCTTGATTTCCCCCTCTGCAATGCTGCTTGTAGAAGAGACACACTTTCCACACTTGAGTGTATAAAGCCATTTTACCCTACTTCTCTGAGTATCCCAAAATACTCACATAACCCTTCATATGTTTTATGGTATTGCTAAAAAAGGTGTTGGTATGTCTTATGGACATGTAGTAGGCTTAACCAGTTAAAATTTTACACACAGTGTGAAATTCTATTAAAAACAAACAAACAAACAAAAAACAAACAAACAAAAACCCAAAAACAAACAGTAAGCAGTACCAGTACAATGCATTATAACTGAAAGAGCAAGAAATTAAACTCTCTGACACTGACACACATCTTGAGTGTTAGAAGCATTAAAACAGCAAAATATCTAGTCATAGTTCATTGTTAAAGTGTGCAACCATCATTCATGCTCACAGAAAAAGAATCTTCGCAGAGCTAAGTAAATATAACTAGATTATTTTTAATTACTGTTAATCAAATAATATAATTTTGTTTTACAATTATGGCTGTTATTGTCTATTGTGTAAATAGACTTAAAGATAACACTTAGCACTTAGCACTTTGAAGTTATGTATAAGAAAGCCCTATGGAAATCAGCTAATTTATTAAAGTTCTACTGAGACAGGAAAAGTCAACCATTTTTACCTCCACAAGGAAACACATTTATATTCCCATAATCCGCCCTGGAAGTAACACAGTAATTTAAACAAACTGTTGAAGAGTTTTCAGTGGAATATTGGGCAGATTATAGTTGACTTAGATCAATATAGCTCTACTAGCACCAGAGGTTTGCCAATTTACACATTTCAGTGAATATATGCTAATTTATACCAGCTGAGAATCAGGCCTTTAAGAGATTGTAAATTTGTTTAAAGGTTTATTCATAATCCTGGATAATAGGAAAGGATGGTTGGGAGGATTATTTCAGTCATTTTAAAGATGCAATTAAACCAAACATATAGACTTTTTAAAAGCCTTTCAACAGAGGGTTGCTGTTTTGAATGACCATTTTTTGTTGTGGAAAGAGATATATTTACTAATAAATTCACCTCACAAGGAAAAATTTAGCCATTTTCTTACTGATAAAAAGAGTCCAGAACACAGATAGTCTGTAATCCAAGTTTCCCATTAATTTATACATACACTTAGGCCACTATGAGAAGCTAAAATTATTGCAATCACCATTAAAGTTCAAGCACAATATCTAAGTTGCTGCTAAAAGTACATAAAGCCTGCTTACCCCTGCATTTCTCCACAGTAGCTCTGATATCATAGAAAAAAAATTATTTTCCTTAAAGAGAGTTTCTCAGTCTAGAAATCAGAAAACATCTTCAGATATTACAGACCACCTAAAATTCAGAGTCAAAAAAGAAGGGGAAAGGGAAGGGGAAGGGGAAGTGGAACAGCAGAGCCTTCCAGGCTCAGAGTTATCATTCTGAGTGGTATCTTTTCAATGTTAAGAATTTTGAGATCTTCTATTGTTATTTTGGCATGAAGGACAAAAAATTTTAGGGAATATCCTGAGGAATTCCGAGGGAATTTATCAATATGTATAACCAACATGTTTGGCTTCTATGGTGAAATGACTGACCGTGAACGGTAGAGGAACCACCTTATTTGCTTCCACTCTAATAAGGCTGTCACTGAGCTCCCCCATTGGTTCTGACAGACACGGAGGAAGCTTCTGGCAGCCCCTCACAGAAGCCACCCCTGTAGCCACCCCCAACCCTGCTACCAAATCTTGGCCATGCAAACTCAAGACACCGACCCATAAATACTCAACCATCCCTTAGAAATATAAATGTACATTCAAGCTACTCCACATAGGGTGCAAAACTTTTTCTCCTCTCTCTGTTACTGTTTTTGAACAGCTTAAATCCATCCAACACTTCAGTAATTGAAGGTGCCCCACCATGTGTCTTGTATCATAATCATGTTGTGGTTCCGTGACTGCAAGAAGTTTTTTTTAATTCCTTCTTTTTTTGTTCTTCATATATTTACATACACAGGACACAGGACTTAGGCTTTGCCTTTTGCCTTGAGGATGGAAAGCTACACCCTCTCACCTGCCACTCCCTTCACCCTGGCCCTTAGGTCTCTGTAATCACAGTATTAGAGTTGTAATAAGAGACATAGTATATGTCTCAAAATATCAAATATTTATAGCATATTATATTCCAAAACAGCTGTTGAATTTCTGGAACTGACTTGAATATAATTTTGGTCAGAGAGGTATTGAAACAGCTATTTTCAGATATGTATTTCATTCATGGTACAATAGTGTTAAAAGGGGGACAAGCATTTCATTAAGTCCTTTCTACTTGGGTAAATTCCCAAAGAAAAAATTGTAAAAGTACACCTATTCATATGTAGAGGAAAGATTGTCAGCATTTACTTTTAAGAGAGGTTTCAGGTCCATAGGTTCTCCTCTGTCAGACCTACTGTCTTACACCTCAGTTAAACAAGTAATTTGAAATGTATCTCTGACCTCAGCATTTGTAATTACTTAGCAGTATGTAGCTGCATGATAAGGGCAGGTCTCTGTTCAGTGTTCAGTCTGTTCTGGTCTTAAATCTGAAGAACCAATTGTTCTCACACACTGAAGAAAGAAAAAAAAAACATTTCATACTCAATACCTATCTGTGTTTCAGCAGCTGGGTACCTAAGCGTTACAATCAGCTGAGATTGTAATTTTTTCCTCTTGGAATTGTGCTTGGATTTCATATGTGTATCTAATATGTTTCTTAATACCAACGGAGAGCGCACCGCGGCAAGCAGCCTGGAGCACACAGCAGGAGAAATGTAGTAAATGCAAACAGCATATCAGAGCTGCTCAGTAAAGGTTCTTGTTTGATTTTCAGCATTTTATTAGTGGTAGAACATCATGGTAAAGCTCAGCAAGACAAACAAAAGCGTAGAATACCACTGTCAAAGTTCTTAAACTAAATTTTCCCATGTTTAGTAACTGAACCTGATGATCCTCAGGACACCAGGAATTCCTCATTCCCTGTGTGCTAGAGCTCCACGTGGTGCACTCTCATTCTCCAAGGAATCACAGTCTTGTTACTGTTTCCATCAGTAAATCCAGACAGTAAATAGGTGTTCTCCAAAGATGTGTGTGTGTGTATGCACACACAATTTCACACACAATTACACACACACACAATGTACATACACAAATATACATACACAGCAACCAACACAGTCCAGTGCCTTTAATGCAGCACTCATGTGAACACAAACAGTAAATCAGGTTCCTCTCCTCCTGTTGATCAGACCCAAGTGTATCAGACTTGTTGATAGACACCATTACTCCTCACGCTATGGTCATACCCACATTCACAGATGTGTTGATCATTAGCACAGGTTTTATGTTCACCTAACACCCATGTGATACACACTGGGTTCTAGGTCCTCAACATATTCAGAAACTCAAACTCTGGACCTTGCCTAGGCTCTTCTGACACACTAGCTAGTCCTGCAGTTTCTCACAGTGCAATCTGAAAGTTTTATTCAGGTTATTGTTTTCTAATTTGTTATGTCCAGCATTTTCTCATGCAATGCTCACACTGTCATGGTTTTCATGTTCTGTTCGGTTAGTAAATAGCAGGTCAGAGCCAACTCACCTGCCTACATATGTTAATGCTTACATTTGTATTCATATAAATCTATATGTGTGTGTGTTTATTTTCCTTTAATCATCTTGTTTTGAGGTAGACATGGAAAATATTGATGTGTATTGATATTACACAGGAAACACATTCCAAATCTACAAAGCAGATATTGAAGTAAGTTAGATATGTTCAACAAAAAAGAAACAGCTGCTCCCAGTAAAACCTCACTAGTCTCTCTTTCCCCATGCATATGGTGAAATTCTGATCATAATGAAAAGGTAGGAATGACTGAACATTCTTTCCTGGAAACACAATCAGAATTCGTTCTTTTATACAGAACCCATTTTCCTGAGGAAAAAAAAATGGAAAAGCATAATAAAGAAAATTTTCATGAGAACTTTATACAATATTTTTCACAATCCACAGGGCCATTCCTGCTTCAACTCATTCTGAAAGCAGGGAAAGGAAAAGCAGAGAAGTTTCATTGAGCTCAAGCAGAGATTTTACACATTTACAGTGGCTAATCAAGTTCACTACTTAGGAAGAAACCCACTTGTATCTTAGTTGCTATTTAAATCTAAGGGATGGGAGAGCAGTTGTCTAGAGTGAGAAGGTGAGTAAGAAGCTGCTTTTTTGATGGACAAGGTTTCTCTTCTTCCTTTGTTGTCATGAATATGCAGGTATAGTGGAGGCAAGAAGCCAACTGAGGGAAAATAATGGGTAACAAAAGAGTGAAGCCAGTTCTCAGTTGCCTTTTCTGTGGAACAGCATCAGCTGTCTTTTGGTTGCTCCTAGAAACACAGAGTTTTACTTAAGGAGAAATTTGCTGACTCCCTGGACACTGGTCTCTGAGTGACCCATCAAAAAGGCTAAATAGCAGCAAAGAAGAAACTTAAGCATCAGTTCATATGGATGATGCTTGGCAGGCAAATTATTCTATAAAAATGGGCACTTTACAGTGCAGGAAATGTTACACTGAAAATTAAGTAAAAGCATACCCTTTTTATTATCCTATTTTCTTTTAATAATGAACTAACAAAGGTCAGTCCTATTTTATGTAACAGAGGAGACCCCAGTTTACAACTATTTTGGCAAGGCTGAACCTTAATGTACCTGTGATCCTGTGGTCATCTGAAAATAAAAGAAATTAATGTTTCCTAGGACATAGCTATATATTGTCAATATATTCAACTTAGGGGAGTAATGAAATAATTTTTTCCATTCCCTGTGCAAAATAAAAATAACAAAAAAATCATTGTTTATCACAATTATTGAATGAAGGTCTACAAAGAGACAATATGAAAGCCTCTTTTAGATGTAAAGAGTTCTGAGTTTTCCTTGCTGCAAAATTAAGCATCAATCTATTAAATTCCAGGAGCTGCTGCCGTTCGTAGGGTCAGCAGTGTTTTTATGGCATTCAGCTACCTTGGATTGTTTTATCAAACTCCTCAGACCATCCTTATTGGGCACTTTTTTAACATGTTACAAACCATTCTGCATATGTGTCATCTCCATTTTTTTTCTTCCTTTTTAAAAATTTTTTTAAACTTGCTTAATTTATTAATGTGCTATAAAATTTGAACATCAGGGGAAAGTAAAATTGAACAAACCATCTATAGTGATAATCCTGTAATTTTTATTTTGTTTAGAGGCATTGCTTTGAGTGATACCTTTGTGACACATTGAGGAAATAAAACTAATTTTGTCTTTTTAGTTTACAGAGATGTAAGAATGATTTGTATTGTCCTTATTTACAAGGCTTCATGACTGCTGTATCTAAGTATAGAATGATATTTTTTTTGTAGTTTTTCAGCATGTTTTTGAGAACAATACAGAACTTCTGTGTAGGAGATTGTTTCTAAAGAACAATTTCACCATTAAGAAACTTTGAACCACCTTCATAATTTCAAACTTCTCAATAGAAACTGAATGCCTCACACCTTGTTTTATATTGACTGTAAATAAAATGAAGGAGAAAAATAACCTAAATTATGTTAACATGCTGTAACTTCCCACTAAGATAAATTTGTATTGCTTTTTTCAAAGTTATCAAATGCATACATCTATTTTGAACCAATAATATTTTGTTGATATATATTCTAGGCAAATTAATGATAATTTAAAATTCTACATTTATTCAGTTAATTACTTCCTGATTTGGCTGACAGAGTTAAAGAGAAATAAATGAATTTTAGTTCTACCCTATAAAATTCCAATAAACCTTATTCTGACAAAAAGTCTGTGGCAATTGTATGAAACCTACACATGGATAGATATGGCCAACTTCACAAGACCAGATGCTAATCTATAAAGTAACTGCTAGCAAATCAACATAGACACACGAGCAGAACTATTAGATGGACCAATGGTTATTACAATAAGAATAAGAACAGTGTATTATTATTAAAAAAAACCAAAACACATAATACAATTCTGCAGAGAATTTACAGAGTGCAGTTAAAGTCCCTGTACTCCATCTGAGTATACATTCAGCCATGAATAAGTTTATTCAACAAACAAGGTTAGGCTTAAGCTGGAGTTATAGTTTGAGGACTTGAGGAATTTTCCATCCTTTTCAAAAAATGGGTTTTTTTTCTAAACTGTGTAGCTCTTATAGATATGTAATGGCACGCATTTTTTCTGTGTTAAAATTTTCTGAATATGCGTTCAAAAGTAGGAAGAATTTACCAGCTAGTCTGTCTGGAGAAAAAGAATAATAATTAAAAAAAAAAAATCAGGTAATGTTGATTCTCTCATAGCAGTGTTTGTCTGCAGTCCTTTAGGTCAGTAGTTTGAGACTCAGAATATTATGGAAAAACTCAGTTGCTTTTTCTGCCAAAGGGATTTACACAAGTATTTGTATTTTGGGTATATCAGTATTTTGATTCTAGATAAACAACAACAGTGCAAAGGGTAGTAACTTCTCTTCTTGTCTTGCATCTGGTCTACTTTTACTTCAGAAATACTCCAAAACTCTTTTTAGAGAATGTTTGGTCTGGTGGGCAGAATCATAATACAGAAAGCAAAAGGAGAATAGCTGCATTCCAGCCCCATGTAAAGCATATATTTTTTAGTATTTGTGTGAAGTGGAAGAGCTCCAACAATATAGTTTATACCAGACTTTATGCTGGTGCCTGTGGTATTGAATATATAACTGTGAAACCTAAACCCATGTATATTTTCATCTATTCAACAGCTAATACATTCTGACACCCTCACCCCAATATCAGGAAAATAAGCAAATAAACAAACAAAACAATATCAAGTGTTTTAAAATAAAGTCCTAAATTATCATGCCAACCTATTTAAACTGCCTTAATTCACATTGTGTGACAGGTTTTGCAGTCTTTGATGGAATTTGTAAAAGAATCTATGCTCACTCTTTCCTCTTTAACATCTACATTTTTTGAAGTATATTTGCTGATTCTATATGCTTGTCATAGCTGAGAAATATTTAGATCTTTCTTGATGAGTAAGATCTTTATCTTTTGCTGATCTAGTACAACCATTATGCAGATTCAGAACACAGGCTCTGTCTCCTGCTTCTATTATAATAGTAAAACTGCGAGAGATGGTTGGAAAAAATGGCAACAATTAATATTGCTGTGATTAAATCAGGTTGAAGGAAGACAGTCCTGAGGAGAATTGTCACCTGTCATTAGTTTGCATCTTACTGACAGGTTGTCTTACACCACCTAGCTTTTCCTACAGGATATGCTTATAACCTTTCAATCTGAATATAAAAGTAATATAATGCATACACATATTTCTATATATACATATATATACAGCTGTGTATTTATTTACTAATTATGTATAATTTTCCTCAAAATTCCTGATGCTAGAAAGATGAAAATGCAATTAACTGTCTTCAGAAATGTCTCTCATAAATAAAAAACATCTGAACGTTATTTTAATATGAAAATTCAATTGGTAGATCGCATCTTGATTGCTCCCTGTCATGAACTCCTTTGATAAAGATATTTACTAGAGAAACATATTGGCAAGCACAATTTCCATTCCTTAGACTTTGTTCTCTGACCTTGTTTCATTCTCCTTAATTCTAGCCACCTATTTAAAACACATAAACTGGGATTCTATTCATCATGAACTCACTCTGTAGTTAGTTGAAAGTGAAAAAAAAAAATATAAGAAGCAATTGAGTGTTAAATACATCAACATCTAGGGAAGACTATCTTGTTCTACTTATTAGGGAGGAAGCCGAGATAAACATATCCCTCCTCAGTGACTATCAACTAAATGGTTGCTGTTGAGTGGAAAAACCTTCATTATTTTTTATAACTTCAGCCAAATTATCTTTTATCAGCCAAATACCTTTCATGCTCTGCTAATGGCATCATAAACTTAGCAACTGCTCTTTGTACTTGGGTTCCAAAACAGAAAAGCACCATATTCCTATTTTACAGAGGTAAACAAACTTTATAGATGAAATGCATTTCCCAAGATAACAGCGAATACAAATCAGAACTTCAGTATTTGTAAGTTGACCAGTATGCATCTGTAAAGCATTCTTTACTCATTTTGGATTTGTCCTATTAAATCTCACCATCTAAAAAATGCAAGGTAATTTACCAAGTTGCTTTCCACTTTGGAAATGCCTATCTTCTCTCCATGACAACAGACAAAATTTTCTTGAAGGAATTGTACTGGATGGCAAACTTCTTGTCATTGTTTAACCCCAGGTGGCAAATAACACCACACAACTACTTGCTCACCTCCTCCATTCTGAAGGAAAGGAGAGGAAAATAAAAAAAATAAAACAATAGGTTGAGATAAGAACAATTTAAAAATTGAAACAAAGTTAAATAAAGCAATAATAGCAAATAATATAATGATAATAAAAGGAAAAAAAATCTAGACAAACAAGGAAAAACAAGTGATGTACAATTCAATTACTTACCATCTTGTGACCAATTCCAGGGCCCATCCCCACACCCCCATCAGACCCCTTTCTGAGTAACTCCCCCAGGTTATTAACCTGGCCAACACCTTCTGTGGTGTTGAATATCGCTTTGGCCACTCTGGGTCACCTGTCCTGGTTGTTCTCCCTCCCAGGTTCTTTGTGTACCTCTTCACTGGCAGAACACTAAACACAAAAGTCCTTGACTTAGGGTAAATGTCATTTAGCAACAACCAAACACCAATGCATTACCAACATCATTCTCATACTGAATTTAAGGGACTACTATTAAAGAAATTAACTCTATCCCAGCTGAAATCAGAACACTTGTATATAGACACAGTTAATTAATTGTTAATATATTTCCTCCAATTTACAGTTATGTTACAGTGCCACATGCTGAGAATTTCTTGATTTTGAGGTCAGAACAGTTGAGAATCAACTGTCTCATTTTTGAAATCTTAAGGAAGAACATGAGAAAGTTATGAGGGGATACTCTTACATGATTTGAAAATAAATGTTTCTGCAGAATCAACAACAGCTCATATGATTATCAAACTCTAAATACTGCACTAATTAGATGCCTATTGTAAGCTACAAGTTAACATGGGTATCTCAGATATATTAGCCTTCCTCTAGGGAAAGATGCAGATAAAAAGCTACTGGTGAAGTAGCTCCTGTCCTGAATGTTTATATTGAAATTATTATAAAAATATTTGGAAGGGCAAATGGTCACTGAGACAGAATACCAGATCTAGTAAGACACAGGGCTGAGCCTATTCATCTCAAGCAATTAAGTGCAGGATTCAAACCAGTCTTAGATGTAAAAATTGTAGATTACTAAATCTGTTGAAAAATGCTAAACTGTCTTTATAGTCAGAAGTGAAATCAGACACTTCAGAGAATGGTTCACGTAATTTACAACAACTTCTCACAAAATAAAATAAATCACTTCAGGAAGATATTTATTTCTCTGTATTAAAATGAGATAAGTCCAACCAAGGTGTTCTACTCAGGCTTAGATACCTAATCAGCACATCAGGTTAGAGCACATTAATTCCACCCATAAACCTGAGGGATAAATGTAAATAAATATCTGATATGACCATTTAAAAACATATCCACATAGTTGTGAGTGTATATGTGATAGAAACACTGGGAGAGAATCAGCAGAATGAAGACACCCAGGCAGCAGTCACAGACCTCTGTTTGATCTCTGGTACTCCTTAGCTCTTTTGTAATTCCTGCTTTATATCATGTGTCTCATCCCTCCATTTTCCATTTCCTCAGTGAATAAATGCACTCTGGACATCCACTGCTAGCAAGTGCACTGACTAAGTCCCATGCAGAAGAATTCCAGATCCAGCTATTTAAGCAGTTAGTCAATAGGATTACCTGTGAAACTGCCCTCAGGGACAAGGAAGCAGAACAGAGATGGAAGATCTTTAAGACCACTCCATAGCACACGAGAGGTCTCAGTTCCTAGGTGTAAGAAATGAGGAAAGAAATGCAAGGGCCCGGCATGGTGGGTAAAGACCTGCTGCCACAAAAACAAGGGCAAGAAGGAAATTCACAGGCAGTGGAAGCAAGGACAGGTATTCTGGGCAGAATATAAGGATACTGCCCAGTTGTGTAGGGCTGGGGTCAGCATGTGTCAAGGTGTGTCTAGAGCTGAACTTGGCAAGGTACATAATGAGAAAAAGAGAGGTTTTTGCAGGTATGTCATCCAGAGAAGGAAGATCAAAAGACATGTTATACACACACCTGAGGGAAAGAATGCCCTCCAGATGAAGTACTGCATCCACCTCTGAGATCCCCAAGACAAGAAGGGCAGAGACCTGCTGCAGCTGGACCAGAGAAGGATCACAAGAATGA